>JAPEBW010001031.1:0-32796 GCA_027405785.1 Ophiocordyceps robertsii
TAATTAAAGAGGAAGAAAGTGATTTTAGAGTATAGGCTTAGGCGTTATCTTAAAGAGCTTAAGAAATATTAGTTATAAAGCTAGAATAGGAACTATTTAAGCATTCTAAAATCTAAGTAATAATCACTACCTCGGGGATTTTAATTTCTCGTGTATTTAGCTTATCGAAAAGCTCTTTTATCTTATTTAAATATATCTTAATCGAAGTATAGGTTTTAAGGGTCATGTTAAATAGTTCTTTTATAAGAAGAAAATTCGAGGTGAAATTCACTAGGTTATAAAGGGTTTTTAAAGCTTCTTACGCTAACTTTATAGTCGTATAGTGTTTTATTTAAGAGAGAGGACTATCCTTAACTATAAGACGTATAAGGGTAAGGATCTCCGCTAATTTAGCATATAGATCTTAAAAGACGGCTCCGGCGGCTTTCTCTTAGATAAAAACGGATTCTATTTAAAGTAACTAAGAGGAATAATTCGAAGAGCCTTTTAGCTTGCTAAATTAGTAGTCGTTCTTAGTAGCTATGGTTTTTATAGATTTTTTCGAGAGGTATTTCGGTATAAAGGTTAATTCGAAAGAGAAGAGGTAAGGAATATTAATCGAAAGAATATTAGTAAAGGAATATAATAGGAGGGGTTTAAAAAATATAGGGAAAATTGTGTTAGAAAGTGCGTATGTCGTTATAAAGGGGAGGATTTTTATAAGGTTTATTATGTTTAATATAGTCTTAAAGATGTGGTTATAAAGACATAAGGTATAGGAAGGAGGAGGAGAGGGCAAAAACAAAGAACCGAGTCCGATAGGATATCGGGAGAATTCCGGAGAAAATACGCTTAGTAAGCGCGACTACGTAAAAGGTGGGAAAGAATTTCGCTAGATTTTGCCGATTACGTGAAAGTCGGAAAAGCGTCGGCAGGGGTCGGGGGTAAGTCCGGCTTAAAGGGAAGCCGGGCTTATAACCAATTAAGGAGCAAATAAGTATAGAAGAGAGTAGGCTTATAGCTACGAGTAAGAGGATTATAGAGATGTAAAGAGTATGCGAAAAGGTAAAGAAATAGGTAAGATATATATATATAAGGTTAATAATCTATCTAAGGTAAAGAGGGGACTAAGGCTTCCTTATATAGATAATTCCTAAGCTATAAGTGACTTAAGTGATTTAGAAAAGAGCCCCCTATTTAGCGCAGTTATGTATAGTGGGCTAATAGCTATTGTTAGGTTAATATTGTATTTATAAGCCTAGGGATTAATCCCGTAAGGAATACGAGGTAGCGTAGCGACTTAGCACGGATTATATATATAGTCTCCACACACACCTCTTCCTAATCTGCTTATATCTTGCTTATATGTGGGTGGAATAATGTAAGGAAATATATATAGTATGTAAAATTGTATAGCGGATTTAATGTATATTTCAGCGTATTTATGTTATGTGTTATTTATGCTGTATTTAGCCTATAGGCTGCGGGAGAGTATATTTTACTCCCTTATAAGTTTACTTAGTTATATAAATTCTATCGTTTTATAGTTTATCCTTTATTAGTATTTTAAAAGCGGATTGCCTTTTAAAGGGTAGTAGTCTTAGCTTAGCTAAGCGGGACTTATTCTACGTTTTATTTAGCTCTATAAGCTATTGCGGTATAGTACTTTTAAAAGGGGTAAAGGAGATTATTAAACCGGTATACTTAGTAAGCCGCGGCCTTTTCCGCTTTTACGGCCTACTTATCTTAGAGTTTTATTATAAGCGCGTTAAGGAAAAGGTGCTTATTATTAAGGTTAGACTTAAAAGCTAATAAGAGCTTCTTATTAAAGAAAATATCGTTTAGTATTTAACTTCTTATAAGATAAGTACTTAATCGTGCGATATAGTCGCTCTTAGCTTAGCGGATATTTAAGGGATTTCCGTTTAAATAAGTAAAAATTATTATTATTTACTATGCCTTATAATATAAGGATAAGGGGATAAGGCGCGGACTAATTACCGCTAGTTAAGGCTAATACTATAAACTAATTACCGCTAATCGGGGCCGGTACTATAAACTAATTACCGCTAGTTAAGCTAGTATAATAGACTAATTACTATATATAAACGTATATAAAGGTTTAAAAATAATAAAAAGCTTATTTATTTTTAAAAGCATAGCTAGCTACTTTATACTTAATTCTTTAAGCTAATTTTAAGGATCTTTAACTATACTATTTATAGTACGTAAAATAAACTATAAATATCCTTATAAAATCGCTTAATAAACTAAGTATAAGCCCGGTTAGAAATACTATAAACTATAGTTAAGGAAATCCCTTAAATATCCTTAGATATCCCTTAAAAATCGTAATAAGGTTTATCTTATATCTTTTAAGGTGCTTTTATAGTTTAAAACAGGTCGAACTATAGTTAAGATATCCCGCGGAAATCCTTAAAAATCCCTTAAAGATACCGGTAGAATCCGCTTAATAGTTTCTACGGTATCTCTTATAGTTAAAGATATCGTAAACTATAGTTAAGTAGGTTTTAACCCTCCGTAGTTATATCCTAAAAACCTTAGCGGGGTCCGACTAGTAATATTCGTCGTATCTCCTTAAGCGAGCCTTTATAGTGCGTAATCCGGGCGTTCTTATCGCGGGGTTTTATAGGGCTTCTTTAAGAGTAAAGTAAGGAGTCCGGGCGTAGCCGTTTAAATTCTAAAATAACTACCTTATTTCTATATTACTTAAGCGCCCGCTTATATCTTTTATATTAAAAGCATAAAGGCCTATATAAAAGCAGGCTAAAAAAGTAGTTATAAAATAGTTAGCCTTAGCTATAAAAAACGTAAAATAATAAAAAGACTTAAAATAAGAGGATAAAGATTATAAACTTAAGGTAAAAGAGGCTATATATATAAAAGTAAGTAAAGTATAGCGGGCTAATGCTAGCGGTTAAAGGAAATATAGTTATAAAAAAAGTAAAGGAAAACTAAAAATTTAAGCGGTAAAGAGAACTTAAATAAGTATACTATAAAGCTAAAAAGGCCTTATTACTTAAATTTAGCGGCGGTATATTATTATTAAAATAACTAATTACTTTAAGTATAGTAAGTTCTAGTTTTTTATTACTTATAATAGTCTTTAAGTCTTATATATAAGCTTAACCGCTTAATTCTTTTAGTTAAAGAATTTTATATTAAGTTATAAAGGCCGCTTATTATATTATCGTTTAAACTACTAAAGTAGCTAACTCCTCTTATACTTTCTTAAAGACCTTTATAGTTTTTAGTAAAAAGACCGCTTTTTCGTTTACTTATAAGTTATAGCTACTTAGCTAACCTTTTTATATTATAAGAAACTTTTTTTATAGCTTACCGCCGCTTTTTTTTATTATATAACTTTATAGAATTTATTTAACTTCTTATTTATTTAAGTAAAGCGTTCCTTTATCTTAAACTAGCTTTAAGTATTACTACGCCTTATAGCGTAAGGATAAGGGGATAGGGCGCAGACTAATTACCGCCGGTTAAGGCCGGTACTATAGACTAATTACCGCCGGTTAAAGCCGGTACTATAAACTAATTACTGCTAGTTAGGCCGGTATATTAAACTAATTACTATATATAAACGTATATAAAGGTTTAGAAATAGTAAAAAGCTTAATTATTCTTTAAAGCATAGCTAGTTACTTTATACTTAGTTCTTTAAGCTAATTTTAAGGATCTTTAACTATACTATCCTTTTATCTATTATTAGTATATAGATAAACTATAAATATCCTTATAAAATTACTTAATAAACTAAGTATAAGCTTAGTTAAAAATACTATAGACTATAGTTAAGGAAATCCCTTAAATATCCTAAAATATCCTTTAAAAATCGCGGTAAAGTTTATCCTATATCTTTTAAGGTGCTTTTATAGTTAAGAATAAGTCGAACTATAGTTAGGAAATCTCGCGGAAATCCTTAGATATCCTTTAAAGATACCGGCGGAATCCGCTTAGTAGTTTTTATAGTATCTTTTATAATTAAAAACGTTATAAATTATAGTTAAGTAGGCTTTTAAGCCTCCGTAGTTATATCTCGAAAACCTTAGCGGGGTTTAACTAGTAATATTTATCGTATCTCCTTAAGCGAGCCTTCGTAGTGCGTGCTTTAAGCGTTCTTATTACGAGGTTCTATAAGGCTCTTTAAGAGTAAAGTAAGGAGTCCGGGCGTAGCTATCTAGATTCCGTAATAAGTATATAGCTAGCTTATTTATAAAGCGTAGTTATATTACTAAAATGAAAAAATAGATATTAAAGGATCTCTTTATATTTAACTAGTATATAAGCTATCTTACTTTACTAGTAACTTTAAACAGCTTAATATATCCTTTTTAAAGTTTTGTTAGTTAACTTTTTATAATATAATAACCTTTACTAAGCTATAGCTAAACTTAATCGCTAAGCTTAATTTTAGCGGGCGGTATTTCTTATTATATTTAGCCTTTATAGTAGCTTAAGAATAAGTAATAGTTAACTTAGGGTTTTTTTATAAGACCTTTTAGTTTTATTAATATAAGTAGTTACTAAAAACCTAAAGTTTATAATTTATTTTTATTTTTATAATAAGCTTACTTAAAGCTATATAAACTATTAATAAAAAGGAGTTATTAAGGCTAAACTAAAAGGCTATTAATATATTAGTTTAGTATAAGTTTAGGAATGTAGTAGTAAAAAATTATAGCGTGATTTTTTTAGTTTAGTTTTGCCTTTTTAATAGACTATTAGTTTAAGGGTACTAAGTAGTAAATATAAAAATCTTTAATCTAAATGCTTATTATAATATCTACTAAAACGATAAAGTAAACTTTATATCTTAGTTAAAGATTATTCCCTTTAAAATCCTTTAATTAACGTAAAGTAGCTTAGTATATAATACTTATACTTAATCTTTTATTATAAACTAATTATTGCTTAAAATAAGGAGATATATCTTAAAGAATTTATTAGTTACAGTTAGTAAGGTATTAAAGAAGTTTTTTATAAGATCTTAATAAAAGAATTATTCGGTTTAAACTACTAAGAGTTTAATAATAAAGTTTATCGCTATTATATAATATAAAACCGGCGGGCTTAAAATTAAAATAAGCTATTTTAACGTCTTACTTTAATCGGTTTAATTATAATAGTAAGTACTATAGCTATTTATAACTTTATTTATATATTTACTAAGCTATAAGATTAAGAAGCTTTTAAAAAGATCTTACTATATATAAGTATAGCCGGTATAATAATATTTAGTATAAGCGTTTTTAACGATTTTCTTAGTATAAGTTTTAAAGATATATAATCTTTAGCGTTTATTATTCTCTATAAAGTAAAATAGCCTTTATAGATAAAAGAATAAGAGTTTAAGGATACTATCCTTATTATTAAGCTATAAAATAATCTTTACTTACTATATATCCTTTATATATCTATTAATTATTTTTTAGCGGAGCGTTAATTTAATTAATACTTCTATATAAAAAGATACGCGGTTTATTATCTTATCTTCCTAAATATATTTTAATTTCTTTTCTTAGTTTAAGGATATTAGCTTATCGTCTTAATACGGTAAGCGTAAAAAAGCGTCTAGTATAATATTTTTAACGCTTAGGATATAGTATACTTATAATAGGAATTAGCTTAAGTATTAAAAGGCGAGTACTAGCTTATTATTTAATTTTATACTAATTAAGAGTAAGGACTTTTAGTATATAATTCTAAAAGCGCTTATATAGTTTATAAAGATAACTACTTATAGCGTTCTTATAAATAGTATTATAGTATATAGCGTATAAACCGCTTATATTAAACTAGCTACTTTAAGCTTTATAAGCTAGTATTAAGGTTTTTTAATTTAAAGGGCACGGCTTAAGTAAACGATAAGCTAAACCTTAATCTATATAGGTAAAGTCTTTTTATCTTATTTTATACTTTTCTTTAAGTAAAAAGCTATAGCTATTACTTTATATTTTTAAGACGCGTTAATTTAAATAAATAGTTATTAAGCGGAGTTAATATAGTAAATTATTTAAAGCTTAGTAAGCTTTTTAATTAAATTTGCGAAAGCTTTTTTTTCTTTTAAAGTAAGCTAAAAAGTGGCTTTTACGGTATATTATACTTACCCTTAGCCCTTTAAAAAGACTCCTTCTTCTTATCTTACTTAAAGTAGCTTTATCTTTTATTTTTATCGGATGTTAACTTTCTTAGCGAAATATAAGACTTTATAGTATAGCTACTTAATAAAGCCGATCTATTTTTAAGCTATTAAAAGTTTTTTAAGAACATAATATCCCTTAAAGCTTATATATATTTGTTTATATTTATTAAGCTAATAGCGTTTACCTTAAATCTTAAAAGTTATATAAATAGGTATGTTAAAAAGGACTTTAGTCCGGATAAGGTAATATTATAATTATAAAAAGCGCGGAATACCGCCTTTAAGTATTAAAAGTATTTTTTTAGCTATATTAAAGTAAATAATAATATTATTAATATAGGCCGCTATATATTCTTAATATCTATAGAGGATATTATTAGTAAATCTTTAGATATATACTAAGGAGTTTTTAAAGCTTATAAGCGTTATAATTAATCTTTTTAGTCTGCGATAGCTTATAACTATAATCTTTTTTAATAGTCTTAATAAACTAAAAACTAGTAAAAAAATAACTATACGTTTATTATACTAATAAACTTTTTTGTTAAAGACGTTTAATTATATTGCTTTAAAGCGGTATTAAGTTAGCGTTTTAGGTAGTAATAGCGTTAATCCTTTATAGATTTATAACTACTTATTCTTTTTTCTTTTTATTTATTATTTTTTATACTGTAAATACTAGCGCTATAAATAAAATCGGCTTATAGACCTGCTTTATTTATCTTTTTTTAGTTAGCTAGCTAAGTACTATATTTACTACTTTTTTATCCTTATCGCTTAATAAGTATAATCTTAATATAACTTATTAATATTACTATCCTTTTATTAAAGAAATATATAAATATTTAAGATCGTTTATATATACTACTCCTTTATCCTTTAAAAGGTAAGGAAACGACTAAAAGGTATTTTAAACCTTTTATACGTATTTTTAGTCCTTAGCGTAAATTTAAACGCCTTTATTTATAGTAAGTTTAAGTAAGTCTTTAGTTTCGCTAATTCTAAGCTTATAGTTTACTATAAGATCTTTTTATAAAAAGTCTTTAAAGGGGTTTATTTTATCTAGGTTTTCTATAAGCACTTCCGCTAAAAGAATAGTAATATTAACCTCTTTATTTAGCTAAAACGACTTATTAAGGTTTATAATTATCCTTACCTTTTAGCTTTAGCAGAGTACTAATAGTTTTTTAACGCGGTTTATTACTATAAAGCTTTTATAATCCTATACTATTATTTAAGTAAACTTAAGGTTATTAAGGAAAGATATTATATTTTACCTTAATAGTAATGCTTAAACTTATATAAATAAGGTATAGCTAAAACTAGCTAAAGTCGTTATAGTAATTAAGTAAATTACTTATTTATATATCGCTAGTCTTAGCTAAACTATCTTAACTTTAGTTTTAATCCCTTTATAAGTCTTAATCCGTAAAACTAATATAAAGTTAATAAGGTTCTTTTATTAAAAAACTTAAAAATCTTAGCTTAGTAATATATTAGCCGCTAAGCGTTTAACTATTTAACCGCTAATCTTTATCTTTATAATTATAAGGCTACCGTTTAGCCTTTTTAGTTTATACGCGGTAAATTTTACTTATTTAATAATAGCCGTTTTTCTTACTTCTTAAATAAAAATTCGTTAAAAAGAGTTTATAGTTACGTCTTAAAAGGTTTTTATTAAGTTGGCTTAAATAAGGCTTTAGTTTACCTTAATATCTATATAAGCTTTAATGCTTATCTTAAGCCTTACTTTTCTATAGACTAATAAGTATATATAAGTAAATCGTAATAGCTTATTAAAGCTTAATAGTTAAATATTAAGAGAGGCCTTAACTATTTAAACGCTTTATAACTTTTAGATAACTACTTATTATACTAAGCTATATCTTTATACAGTCATATCTTAGCTAAGGTTAAGGGGGTATTTATCTTTAATATATTAATAAAGTTTATTCTTTAAGGGGAATACTTTACTATAAAATTTATCTACTTTTTCGGCCTTTTAAACTAAGCTTATTATAGTATAAATTGCGGTTTTCTTTAAGCCTTTATTAGTATTTATTTAGGCCTTTTTCGTATTATACTCCCTATCTTTTAAGTAGTTATCGATCTTTACTATAGTTTTTTTTTAGTTATAAAGTATACTTAGTTTAGCTTTAGCGTTAATAAGTATATAGTTTTAAAAGTCTTTTCTCTTTTAAGCTTAAAGACCTTAGCTTATATTCTTAGCTATTTAAACAGGTTTCTTTTTTAACTTAGTAAACGCTATAAAGCTTATAGTATATTTACCTTAGCTAAGCGGTCTAAAAATATAACTTATAGTCTTAGTAAGCCTTTAATAAATAGTTAAGGCGTTTTAAACTATTCTTTAAGTATATATAAAGTATAGCTAATTAAGCCTTACTTTCTTATAAGTTAGACTTATATTTTTCGTATTAATAAGTACTTTTTAAATCCTTAAGTATATTTAACTTATAGCTAAAGAAGAATTTCCTTCTATTTATTAATCCATTTATTAATATCTTTTCTTTCTATTAAATAGTATAAAAATCTTTATAAATAAACGTTTAGCTTTTAGTAAATTATTATAATTAAATAGTTTAGCTAATAAAGCGCGGCTTTAGCTTTATATTATAAGCGTAATATTTAAGACTTAAAGTTAAACCTTATTACTCTGTTTTTAATAGTAAAGTGCTTTTTATTAAGTGCTTATATTACTATATTTAAGCGAATTTTAAACCGTTTTTATAAGGCGGAGATTTATTACCTTAGTTTTATATTAAGCTTACTTAGTTCTTTTTATTATAGTTTTAAGAAGTCTCCGGAATACTATTCCGCCGCGCTTTTTAAAAAGAAAAAGGGTAATTAAATAGCTAGTTTATCTATATAAGCCTCGCTTTTATTAGCGTTTTAGCGAAAAAAGTTAATAAAACGGTCTACTCCTTAAAATATATTAGCCCTATTATCTTCTTAAACTTTATTAAAAGATACTTTTAGCGGTCTTAATAAGTTTTATCTCCTTATATCCTTAGCTTATAGTTAAGGTTTTTTTAAGGCTTAGTAAGCGCGTCTTTTTTTCTTAATACTTAAAGGAAACTAAGAAATTATTCGTTTAATATTACTACTATTTTTACTAAAAGGCTTAAAGCTATACTTAATCTTAGTCTTTATACGCTAAGTATAAATAAGTTTAGCCCGCTAAAAGTATTACTTACCGCGTCTTTATTGCTTATTATTTAGGTCTTAGTTTTAATGCTTTTATTAAGTGCTTAACCTTTTATTTTATATATATCTTAAAATCTAGTATATTATAAGGCCTTAAGCGTAAAAGGCTTATTTTTATTAATTAAGAGTCTTAAAAACGCCTAAATTAGTATAGCTATAATAAATAAGGCTAAATATTAATACTAAACTAAGAAACTACTAAGTATTCTTTAAAATAAATTTTTAGTTTAAGCTTATAAACTAAACTTTATTAATAGTATATAATAAAAGTATCTACTAAGCTTATTATCTTAAAGCAAGAGTAGCTTTATTGCTAGCTTAATCCGGAGGGTATTTAAAAAGTAAGGAGCTAAAAAAACTAAAGGTCGGCTTATCCTTGCTTTTTTTAACTAAAAGATATTTAATCTATTTATTAGTTTACTTTATTATATAAGTTTTATCGTTTTATAGTTTATTCTTTATTAGTATTTTAAAAGCAGATTACTTCTTAAAAAGTAGTAGTTTTAGCTTAGCTAAATAAGACTTATTTTATATTTAGTTTAGCTTTATAGGCTATTATAGTATAATACCTTAAAAAAAGGTAAAGGAGATTATTAAACTAGTATACTTAATAAGCTGCGGTTCTTTTTACTTTTATAGCTTACTTATCTTAAAGTTTAGTTATAAGCGCGTTAAACTAAAATTCTTATTATTAAAGTTAAACTTAAAAGTTAATAAAAGCTTTTAACTAAAAACAATATCGTTTAATATTTAACTTCTTATAAGATAAGTGCTTAATTATATAATATAGTCGCTTTTAGCTTAGTAGATATTTAAAGGATTTCCGTTTAAATAAGTAGGAATTACTACTATTTACTATATCTTATAGTATAAAAATAAGGGGATAAAGCGCAGACTAATTACCGCTAGTTAAAGCTAGTACTATAAACTAATTACTACTAGTTAAGGCCGGTATTATAAACTATTTATTATTAATAAAGCTAATATAATAAACTAATTACTATATATAAATATATATAAAGGTTTATAAATAGTAAAAAGCTTATCTTTTTTAAGGTATAGCTAATTACTTTATACTTAGTCTTTTAAGCTAATTTTAAGGATTTTAACTATACTATCTTATTATTTATCGTTAGTATATAGATAAACTATAAATATCCTTATAGACTTACTTAATAAACTAAGTATAAGCTTAATTAAAAATACTATAAACTATAGTAAGAGAAATCCCTTTAATATCCTTAAATATCTCTTAAAAATCGCGGTAAAGTTTATCTTATGTTTTTTAAAGTATTGCCTTAGTTAAAAATAAGCTAAACTATAATTAAGATATCCCGCAGAAATCTTTAGATATCCCTTAAAAATGCTAGCGGAATCTATTTAATAGTTTTTATAGTGTCTTTTATAGTTAGAAATAACGTAAACTATAATTAGATAGGCTTTTAAGTATTTATAGTTATATTTTAAAAACCTTAATAAGGTTTAACCGGTAATATTTCTCGCCTTTTTTTAAGTAAGCCTTTATAGCGTATACTTTAAGCATTCTTACCGCAGGGTTTTATAAGGCTCCTTAAAGGTAAAGTAAGGAGTTTAAGCATAGCTATTTAAATTTTATAATATATTATAAAGCCGCTATAATAATATTTTTCTTACTTTACTTATAAGCTTATACTTTATTATTATATAGTAAATAACTTTATAATATAGTAATTATATACTTAAAAAGTATATTAGCTATAATATTAAATTTAGTTTAAATCTAGCTAAGGGTATAGTCTTTTTAACTAAACTAGTAAACCGCGCTAACTTATTATAAAATTAGCTAATTAGCGCTTTTAAAAGCGCTTATAAATTTACTAGTAGCTTAGCCTTATTATAAGTAAGCCCGCCTAGGCTTAGTCTTCTTTAAGCGCGATAATAACTTATTAAAAGCGCGGCCCTTCCCCTTAGTTTAGTTACAAATTAAGATAATAAAAACTTATACCGGATAACTAGTAATTCCGATATTAATAACGCGGCGCGGTGTTAATATAATAATTTAGTAAAGGCCCTTTTTAAGACTTAGTAAACCTTAAAGCGCCCTTAGCTTAGCTAAAGGCCGGTAAAATTATATAGCTTATTAGGCTTCGTAGTAGCTAAAATAAAGCAATAACCTAAAATACGTATTTCGGCGGATAATTAAATACTTATAAGAAGAATTTTATAAATTAATAGTAACTAAAAGATATATTAATTACTTACTACGAAGTTATTATTATTTTATAGCGGGCTTATAGTAATTTAAGCTAATTAACCGACTGACTTATTTATAGCCGGCGCCCCCCCTTTTCCTTTTATATAGTTATAAGGGCTAATATAGTAAGACTTAAAGCAAAAAAGCGGCGGAGGGTTTTTCCTTAAGTAATTTAGTTTCCCTTTATATAAAAACTTAGTAATAGCTTAAAAACTTAAATTAAGTCCTTAGTATAAACTTAATAATAATAATATTTAGTAAATAATATACTGCTATTACTTATAGTTATAAAGGGGTAATACTACTTTAAGAATATTATAGCAAAATAAAAAGTCTTTAAGGTTTATTACTTTAGTATATATTTAAGTAATTATAAAGCTTAAGTATATAAGTAGTATATTATAACGATTAAGTATTAAAGCTTTATTTAATTAAAGCGGGAGGTTAGTAAGATAAAGCGTAGTTTAGCGCTACTTAATTAGCTCCTGTTTTAAGTTTTACTATTTAGCTTATTTTTTAAATAAAAATTTCTTTATTCTTTTTATTTAAAAGCTTTTTAAACTTAACTTAATACTATACCTTTTTTAGCGCTTCTATAAGCGGTAGTCTTAAGGGGGTAAGCTATCCTAGCTATTATTTATATTATTAAAGTAACCTTGTTATAAATAGAAACGCGCGCTAAATAAATTTAAAATTCTAAAGTCTTTTAGCCTCTTAATAGTATTAGCTATTATTAAGTTAAAGTAAAAGTTAATTAATAAGACCTTAGTTTTAGCCTTAAGCTAATAAGCTAATATAGCTTAATAAGATCTTATAACTATTTAAAAGTAAGCGGTTTAATCTTATATTAGTTTTGCGGCTATCTCTTAAAGCTGCCCGCCTACTAAAATTATCTTATAAAATATAACTATAGTATATAATATAAAGAACTAAATAACTTTACTATTAACTTCTTAGGCCTTAAGTAAAGTATAGCCTTATATAAACGCTATAAGCCTTATTAAAGTTAAATTTTACCTTTTAAGCTTAGTATATAGTTTATTAAAGTATACTTTTAATTAAATCTTATAGTTAACTTATACCCTTTAAAGCTTAGTATCTTAAACTAATATAACTATCTTAGCTTTAAGGTAAATAAAAGTTATAATTGTTTTATATCTTCTTTTAAAGTAAATAAGTTCGCTTTTTAAAGGTTTAAAGTTTATTATAAACTCTTTTACTTAAGTAATATATACTTCTTAAGCCGCCTTAAGCCGTGCTATTATTATGCTTTTCTTAAAGCCAACGCTAAAAATATTTATATTATTAGTAAAGCTAATAATATAAATTCTTTTTAGTTTCCTTCGTCTTTTATAAAAAGGTATTATATATTAAAAAAATAGGATTAAGGATAGCGAAGATTTTTAAAAGATCTTAATAATAATCTTTATTAATATAGCTTTTATTATTAAAGTAAAAAGTTAACTAGCACTTATTTATAAAGCTAGCTCCTTTAAAAGTTTTTTATAGTTAACTATATTAAAGGCCTTTTTAATATTAAGTTAAAAGAATAGTATAATCTCCTTTTTAACTTAAGTTATATATATTAGTTTTATTACTTAAAGTATTATTACCTTAGTAAATCTTTTTTTCTTCTTATTAAACTATCCTTAAAGTAAAACTTTCTTTATCTTTACTATAATTATAAGCTTAAAGCTAGGATCTGTTTTAAAACCTTACTTATTATAAGTAAAAAAGAAGATAAGCTTTTAACCCTTAGCGATATAATATACTTTAAGCTTTTTTCTTAGCTTTTATAGCACTATTATATTTATAAATTAAAACTAAGTTAAGAAGTATAATATCTTTATATAAGCTATAAATATTATTACTAATTAAGCTAAAGGTGCTAAGCTATAAAGCTTAAGGAAACTAAAAGGGACTTTATTTAAGCCCGCCGCCCTTTAGCTTATTATCTTAATTATTACTTAAGATATATCTATAAAGTTAATACGCCGCTTAATAAATAAGTCCCTTTTAGCTATAAGCGGAAGAGGTCTTAATAATATCGCGGCTTTAGTTAAAAAGAAATATTTTACTTAAAGTTATACTTTTTTCTTAAAGTTTAAAGTTAGTTAATATTTATAGCCCTTTTTAGTTAATAGTAATAAGTATATTAATTTTAAAAGTAGCCTACTATATAACTATGCTTATCTCTTAATATTTTATAACTTAGCGTTATTTATACTAATTTTCTTAAAGAAGTTTTTTTAATACTATTATTTCGTATTATATATAGCCCGCTTTTAAGCTATAGCCGCTTTTTATAGCGCGTCTTAATTTACTTAAGTCCGGCGTTTTTTATAATACTTTTAAGCCTTCTTTATATTTTTAGTAGATTAAGTCGCCTTTAAGATAAACTATATATTGCCCCTTAAAACCGCCTATTTCTAGTATAAGACTATTATATAAGCGATTTTATTAAGGTCGTTATCTAAGCTATTTATTTTTATATTAATCTCTTATAAGGTATAAGGTACAAGCTACTATATTTAAAGCTAAAATAATATTTCCGCCTTAACCTTTTTTTACATTTTTTTATTTTAATATAGTTATTACTTCTTTTAGTTTTAAGCTTACTTTAAATAAAACTACTTATAAAATATTATTAATATTAATAAAGTCTAACTTTAAACTTAAAAACTAAGCGGTCGTTTTTATTATAGCTTATATAAAGTTAATTATACTATCTTTATAACTATAAAAAAACACGTATATTTACTTCTTAGTATAAATTAATAAACTATATTATTATTAAGTTTATACTAAGAACTTAATTTAGGTTTTTAAGCTATCGCTTAGTTTTTATATAAAAAGAAACTAAAGTACTTAAAAAAAAACCCTCCGCCGCTTTTTCCCTTTAAGTCTTATTTTATTAGCCTTTCTAACTATATATAAAAAAAAGCGCTAGCTATAAATAAGTTAGTTAGTTAATTAGTTTAAACTATTATAAGCTTACTATAAAGTAATAATAACTTTATAATAAGTAATTAATATTTCTTTTAATTACTATTAATTAATAAAACTCTTTTTATAAGTATTTAATTATCTGCCGAAATACGTATTTTAAGTTATTGCTTTATTTTTATTTACTATAAAGCTTAATAAGCTATATAATTTCGCCAGCTTTAAGCTAAGCTAAAGGCGCTTTTAGGTTTACTAAGTCTTAAAAAGGGCCCTTACTAAATTATTATATTAGCACCGCGCCGCGTTATTAATATCGGAATTACTAATTGTCCGGTATAAGTTTTTATTATCTTAGTTAAGGATTAAACCGGGGCTAAGGGCCGCACTTTAAATAAGTCGTTATCGTGCTTAAGTAGGACTAGGCCTAAGCGGGCTTACTTATAGCGGGGCTAAGCTACTAGTAAATTTATAAGCGCTTTTAAAAGCACTAGTTAGCTAATTTTATAGTAAGTTAGCGTAGTTTATTAGTTTAAGTAAAAAGATTATACTTTTAGCCGGATTTAAACTAATTTTAGCGTTATAGCTAGTATGCTTTTTAAGTATATAACTATTATATTATAAGGGTTTAATAAGCTATAAGTTAGTTAAAGAAAGAAATATTATATATTATAATTAGACTTAAAAAAAGTTATAAATAAGATTATTTAATTAAAATTAAGCTAACTATTATTTATATTAAGTAAGCTTTAAAGTAAAATAAATTTTATTTTTAATTAATAAGTAAAATAATAACTTACTTTTTTTTAAGTTAAAAGACTTACTTTTTATTTATATTGTAATTTCTAATAAAAATTGTCTTTAACTTTTTTATATTTTCTTAGTTTTCTCTTAGTATATTTAAACGGAATTATATTAATATATTTATTTATAGTTTCTTAGTATATACTATATATTATACTTTAACTTAGTAATTCCCTGTTATTACTTAAGTTATACTTTTTATAGTGTTATATTTGGAAAATCTAAGTATAATATAATAAGGTTATTTTATAATTACTAAAGAACTTATTTTATATATTTTTCAATATATACTCGTGATTTATTTATTATAAAGCAGAGACTTAAGTTATAATAAGTTTTATACTTTATTTTTTAATAATACTTAAGTAAAGTTAGTAGTTAAAAGTTTATAAACACTTTACTAAGTACTTAATTCCTTTTTAAAAGATTATAAATAATTACTTAGTAAAAGCTATTTATAAAATAAACCTTATAATATTAAAGTAATTAATACTTAAGCTATAAAACTATATTATTTCTTTTTTTAAAAATATCTTATAAATATAATATTTAATATTAAAGTAAAACTTATAATTTTTATACTTTTACTTTTATTTTACTTATACTTTTATTAAAAATTTTACTTTTTCTTTTATAACTTAATTTTTATATAAAAAAGTACTTATAATTTAATATATAAAAAAACTAAACTTAAATTACTTTAGTTAAGCAGTTATTTTTAGCTTTAAAGTAAATTAATTCTTATTTTAAGTTTAGTTTTACTAGTTATAAAGGGTTATAAAGTAGTTATAGTAAAGTAAAAAGTACTTAGGAAAAAAAACTAATCTTAACATTATAAAGTAAGTACTAAATAAGTTATTTAAAATAAAATGAAATTTAATTTAGTTTAAAAAGAATTAGTAATTATAAGTAATAGTTAGCTTTTCCTTTACTTTTTAACTTATAGGGTAAAGTTTTATAAGTCTTTAAAAAGTGTATGTTTTAGTGTGAAATGGCCTATGTTCGCAAACTTTTGGCACCCTACTGTAGGTAAGCATTGGCAGGAGGTGGGAAGTGGTGCTGAACGGCGGAGCGTCGAGGGCCACTGCCAGCCTGTCGCCGACCGGCGCGAGGACATGCGACCGCCGCTTTGCTGCTCCATTTCTCGCTTCCACGGTCCCATTGTCCTCGTCCTCTTCCTCACATACCTACCTTGCCCGGCATTCTAATCCACTCGTACCATGACGAGCTAGACTCCCGTCTCCCCGTCTCCGATTCGCCAGCCTGTCCCTCTTTCCGCGGTTCGTCCGAGGCTCGCTCGCTCACACACCAATCCGGCCGTCGGTTTTTCTCGCTGCAAGCATTACGAATACGACTTTACCCGTCGGAAAACAGCCACGTTCGTTACACGCATGCTTGGGTACGCACATGCCATCCTGGTATAAGCCTGCTTCGCCTTGGTCTCCTCGTCCCTCTGCTCGTCGTCCTCGTCCTTGAAATGTGGTGCGTGTCTGGGGCGACGCCGGCCGCCGTCGCTGCCGCCGCGTCACGCTCGGCACCGTTCCGAGGCCCTGCGCCGCTGGTGCTGATGGGAACGGCCACGACGGCCACGACGACGACGACGACGACGTCTCACCGGCAGCGACAGCGGAGCCGCCAGCACCAGCACGCCGCCGCGTCGTCGTCGTCGTCGTCGGCACTCGCGTCGGCATCGGCCGCGGCGTCGTCAGCAGTCGCCGCCGGTGTGTCAGCAGAGACCCCCGCGCTAGCAGCAGCAGCGGCGGCGGTGGCAGCACTGGCATCCGCTGCGACGAATGCCCGGACCACTAGCGGTACTTCGGCGCAGCAGCAGCAGCAGCAATTGCCGCCGGCGCCCCTTGTACCACCACCCCCGTTGCCGGCCCATGTCCAGCTCCATCACCACCACAACGATGAGCTCCAGCAGCTCCAGCAGCGCCAGCAGCGCCAGCAGCGCCAGCAGCGCCAGCGCCGGCACCAGCTTCCACAGCGCCCCCCCCAACGGCTCTCGTCAGCCACCGCCCGCAACGCTCCCTCCTCGGTCTCACCCGTGTCCTTTTCCTCAGCCTCCTCCCATTCCTTGTCATCCCTACTAGCAGCGCACCACCAGCCCCGTCGAGGCAGTAGTCAGCAGCACTACAACTACCGCCACCACCCCCGACTCGAGCAGCACCTCAAGCAGCACCACAATCGCCGCCACCTCGTCCGCCCCGACGCCGTCGCCATTGTCGCCGCCGCCCGCTGCGTCCTCGTCGATCTCGCTCCCGTCCGCTGCCGCCTACGCTCGCTGCCTGCCGCCGTCATGGGCCCTGCATCGCAGCAGACGCGTGCCCACAATGGCCACGGCCACGGTCACGGCCACCATCACCACCACCACGACAACTCGTACCTCATCTCGGCAAACAAGAACGACTCGGGCGTCCGCATCACCCGCATTGGCCTCCTCTCCAACCTCGGCATGGCCGTCGCAAAGTTCGTTGGTGGATGGGCCTTCAACTCAAAGGCCATGACGGCCGACGCCTGGCACAGCATCGCAGACCTCGCCTCGGATATCCTGACGCTCGCTACCATTTCCTGGAGTCTCAAGCCGCCCTCGGACCGCTTCCCCCTGGGTTTCGGCAAGGTCGAGAGCCTGGGCTCCCTCGGCGTCTCGGGCATGCTGCTCTTTGGCGGCGTGTACATGGGATGGGAGAGTGCCCTCAGTCTCTTTGGCCACTTCAACCCAGAGGCTGCGCGCGAGCTGCTCGAGCACGTCGGCCACGGTCACGGCCACAGTCATTCCCACAGCGCCGCCAACCTCGGCATCCCCAGCATCCACGCCGCCTGGCTGGCTGCCGGCACAATCCTCATCAAGGAATGGCTTTACCATGCCAGTACGTCGCGTTCCACCGCCCCTGATGGGCCCCCCCTTTGCATCATGACCCCTCGCATCCAAGGTTTGCTTCCCAATGCGCGCGCGCTGACCCAGTTTTCGTCCTGCAGCCATGAAGGTTGCGCGTGAGCGCAGGTCGTCGGTGCTGGCGTCCAACGCGGTGCACCACCGCGTGGATAGCCTGACGGGCATCGTCACGCTGACGGCCATTCTAGGCGCCAACGTCTTGGAAAACGCAGCCTGGCTGGACCCCGTGGGCGGGCTGCTCATCTCCATCATGGTGGTTAATGCCGGGCTGCTGAACACGAAGTCGGCCCTGTGCGAGCTGGCGGATCAGAGCATCGACGACGAGGTCAAGGGCTCGGTCCGGAAGCAGGCGCAGCGGGCGCTGGCCAATGTCGGCGAGGGCCACGAGGCGGAGCTGCGCGACGTCAGCGGCGTCAAGTCGGGCCAAAATTTCCTGGTGGACCTGGAGATGGCGGTGCCTGGCGCGTGGACCGTCGATGAGATGCGGACACTCGAGGACCAGGTGCGGACGCAGGTGGGCGGCAAAGTGCGAGGCGTGCGGCGCGTGCGCGTCCGCTTCGTGTCGCGGGACGGGGCCGTCAAAGAGAGATTCGACGACTTCATCCCGGGCTCGGTCCACGTCGAGGCGGACCCGGAGCCCCAGGAGAATGGCGCGGCGGCCGAGGCAAAGGGCACGACGACGGAGCACGACCACAGGCACTAGCGATACTTGTTGCCTTGTGTGTCTGGGTGACGGAGGGCAGCGTAGCCAGAGTCTTGTCCAATCCTCGGTGATTGCTGTCGTTTGCTCCTCCATCCTCCCCCAGGGGGGTTGCTGTACCATACCATTGTGTACAGTACCTGGTAGGTACCTAGGTAGGCAGGTACGACAGTGGGTACAACGGTAGGCACGAAACGGACGAGAAGCGGCGGCCGTCGCGCGTTGAAGGCCGAGGAGCCGCCGGCTGGGACTCGGCTGTGGATACCGGGTAGGTACCAGGCAGTCAAGGTACCTACCTAAGTGGGTGCCGGGTAGGTAGGTAGGTAGGTAGGTGCAGTACTGTACTTTGTACCTAGCTGGGTCGAATACGAGATGGAATCGACGTCATGTCGCTCAACGCCACAACCATCCCTCCGTCTGAACCTCCCATCACTTGTTCCGGTGCCTCGAGCCTCTCAAGATCGAGACGCTGGCCTTGTTCATACACAGACTAGTCACGGGTCGATCCCATCCAGACCTCGCCATGTCGACGCCCCCCGGCCCGCTTTACCTCGGCCTCGATCTCTCGACGCAGCAGCTCAAGGGTAGGTGATGGTCGATGCTTGTGCGCCTCAAATCTGCTCCCCTTCGCTCTCTGTTGCTGTCTTGCGCCCTCTGTCTGCTTTACTGGCCTCGTGTTGCTGTTTGGTGCGCCCGCCCGCTCACTCGCAAGCATAACTACGATCCGCGGACCCCCCTTGCCCCGAATCCAGCCATCGTTGTCGACTCGGACCTCAAAACAGTCGCCCAGGCCAAAGTCGAATTCGACGGCGATCTTGGCGGCAAGTATGGCATCCGCAAGGGTGTCCACGTGCGCGACGCCACGGGCGAGGCCGTGGCCCCGGTTGCCATGTGGCTCGAGGCCCTCGACCTGGTCCTGGTGCGCCTGCGAGCCGCCTCGCCGTCGCCCGACGTCGTCACCCGCATCCGCGCCGTGGGAGGTGCTGGCCAGCAGCACGGCAGTGTCTTTTGGAACACCCGCGCCGAGGCCTGCCTGGCCGGCCTTGATGCCTCTCGGCCCCTCGTCGACCAGCTGCCCGCTGCTCTGGCGCACGAATGGTCCCCCAACTGGCAAGATCAGAGCACCCAGGCCGAGTGCGATGCCTTCGACGCTGCCCTCGGCGGGAGGCAGAAGCTGGCCGAGGCGACGGGCAGCGGCGCACACCACGTGGGTGCCTCGCCGTGCCTGCCCATGACCCAAGCCTGACATGGCAACGCAGAGATTCACGGGCGCGCAAATCATGCGCTTGCGCCGCGTCCTCCCCGACATGTACGCCAACACGGTCCGCATCTCCCTCGTCTCCTCGTGGCTGGCCTCGGTCCTGCGTGGCGCCTTCGCGCCCCTCGACGTCAGCGACGTGTGTGGCATGAACCTGTGGGACGTGCCGGCCCAGCGCCACAGCCATGAGCTTCTCGCCTTGGCCGCCGGCGGACGTGACGGGGCCGAGGAGCTGCGCGCAAAGCTGGGCGAGCCCGTCATGGACGGCGGCGCCTCGCTCGGCCCTCTCTCGTCCTACTTTGTCGCCCGCCACGGCTTCAGCCCGGACTGCCGAGTCGTGCCCTTTACCGGCGACAACCCGGCCACCATCCTCGCCCTGCCGCTGCGGCCCCTCGACGCCATCGTCTCGCTCGGCACCTCGACCACCTTTCTCATGAACATGCCTGCCTACCGACCCGACGGCTCCTACCACTTCTTCAACCACCCGACCACTGCCAGCCACTACATGTTTATGCTCTGCTACAAGAACGGCGGCCTTGCGCGCGAAAGGGTCCGCGACGAGCTGCCGCGCGACGATGGCGACGCCGGAACCCAGCAGAAGCAGCATCAAGGCGGCGAATGGGACGCCTTTAACCAGGCCGTCATGAAGACGCCGCCGCTCGACATGGCCGAGCCGGGGGGCAGGGCCAAGATGGGCCTGTACTTTTGCCTGCGCGAGACGGTGCCCAACATCCGCGCCGGCACGTGGCGCTTCACCTGCAACCCGGACGGCAGCGCCCTCGCCCCGGCCGCCGACGCGCGCATCATAACCGAGTCGCAGGCCATGTCGATGCGCCTGCGCGCGCGCACCCTCGTCCACCCGCCCCGCGGCTCCCTACCCGCCCAGCCGCACCGCATCTACCTCGTCGGCGGCGGGTCCCTCAACCCGGCCATTGCGCGCGTCCTGGGCGACGTGCTGGGCGGCACCGACGGCGTCTACCGCCTCGACGTGGGCGGCAGCGCCTGCGCCCTCGGCGGCGCGTACAAGGCCCTGTGGGCCTGCGAGCGCGCGCCCGGGCAGACGTTTGACAACCTCGTCGCTGCGCGCTGGGCGGAGGAGGGCGCCGTGGAGAGGGTCGGCGAGGGGTTCCGGCCGGAGACGTATCGCGCCTACGGTCGAGTGCTGGGCGTGTTTGAGGAGATGGAGCAGAGGCTGCTGGCCGAGGAGAGGCATGAGTAGACAAAAGCTGCAAATGTGTCTTTGGCAGAAAGGGAAGGTGGGGGGTAGGGGGGGTGACAGCTTCAGGGGCGTTTTCAGGAAAGGGGGTATCAATGCCATCGGATTTTTATGCTCTCTATCCATCCATGGCTAGCAAGGAACGGCCAGAACTCGTCACTCCCAGACCCTCCTCCCGCGACTTTACATCACCGGACGTATTTGCCCATGAACCGTCTGTGAAAATCGGACCGCAGCAGGTCCTACAGACGTCTGGTCAGCCACCCGCGGGCACAACAAGCACGTAAAGGGAATTTCTGTTCGGGGGGAGGGCTCACATTGACAAACTCCTTCTTCTTCCCCTTTTCTTCGGTGCCGCGCGCCTGGTTCTTGAAGACAACGTCGTCATCCCAGCGGCGCTTCATGGAAAAGTCCTGCTTGTTGAGCAGCGGGTTGCCGAGGGCAATGTCGCGCTCGCGGGCCTCGTTCTCTTCCTGGGCTCGTGCCGCTTCCTGTCAAGACCTTGTCAGCGCGTCTTTGCCCGTGTCTGTGCTGCTGTCGCTCGGTCCCGGGTCGCGGATGGAAAGGGAGAGGCGAGTTGCGCTGTGAGTTGCACCCACCTCTTGCTTCTTCTTCTCCTCTCGCTCCCGCCGCACACGCTCCAATTCCCGCTGCAGCTCAGCATCCTCGTCATCTTCGTCGCTATCCTCGTCGCTATCATCGCCGTCGTCCGCGTCGCTCTCGTCATCCGCGTCCAGCTCTCTCGTCTCCTCTAAGATGCGACGCCGCTTCGCCTCTAGATCCCGGTCGTCGCCGCCATCCGGGCCCTCCGACCCCAACGGCAGCGACCTCTTGGAGCCGTGCGGCGTCGTCGTGCCGGCCGCATCGCCATCCGAGTCCTCATCGTGGTTGTCGTCGAGGAGCGCCGCGCCCTCGACCCCGTTGCCGCCCTTCTTCTTGGAAAAGTGGGCGGCCTCGGCGGCGAGGAGCTCCGCCGCGAGGTCGCGCTCCGGCTGCTCGTCGGCGTCGCCGCCCTGGCCCGACTTGCGGTACTTGAGCTGCGTGTGTGCGGGCAGGAGGCGCTGGTGATAGGCTGGGCCGCGGAGGGCGTCCTTGCCTCGGGCCTACGAGTTCGGTCGCGTCAGTAAGGCGGGCTGGAAGCTGTCGAAGGGCAAAGCGGCAGAGGCGTCTCACGGGATCAAACGTCGGTCTGTGTGCGGTCGTCATCGCGACGCTGGCGTAGGAGGAGACGTCGGGGGTGGTGACATTTGGATCGGATAACTCGAGGTTGAAGTTCAGCGAGTGAGTGCATCAAAGGCGCGCTTAGTCATCCGCCGGACACGCCCAACGTCACGCCTACCCTGTAGCTTGGCCATGATCGTCAACGGCATTTGTCTGCTTCTGTGCTCGAGTCTCCTGACAACGAGCAAGTCTCGAATCGTCCATCGCCGCCGAATGGCATCCCGCCAGTCTACGCGCGCAAGTACCGTGATGTGTTTGTCCCTTGATGCCTGTCTATCCGTGTCGTTCTTAGCATCACCGAGGATTCTTCACATCTCAGCATTGACTGAGCACTTGCGATATCCAGTTACTTCATCAAACTTCCCCCTCTTTTCCTCGCACAGCATATCCCCCGGCGCCTGCCTCGACCGGCTGCACGCCCTCAAGTCTAGCCCTGTGCAAACGCCGCTCAGGAAAGCAAATCAAGTCCTCCCTTGTCCCCAATGCTTCCTGCATGCTCCCTTGTCCCCAACGTGACTGTTCGTGACTTTCCACTTATGCTCAAGGTGACTGCGCTCTGGAAGTTCGACCCGCCGAGCATTTCGCCCCTAGTATATGCCCTGCGTCCGATACTGAAAGGTATCATAGCTGGAGGGGCGCGTTAGTTGGTCGAGCCTCGGCGGCGTCGCCGAAAGGTTATGCAGTCAATGTACTTACAGTCGCGTGTAGTAGCTTCCGTACGACTTTGCAACGAGATCCGTGTCGACGAATTGCTCCGCCTCGACGGCACTGAGGTGCAGCTGGAACCGTTGCCGCAGAGTGCTCGTGGCGTGCGACACGCCTACCGAGAAGCAGGGCATCTTGGAGTCGCGACCCATCATCGCAACCAGGTCGATGATGTTGTCTGCCGACCGGCGCAGGGCTACTCGCTTGGTCAGATGGTAGCTCACATGGGGGCACCGGGTACCCGACTCACCCTGGAACGCCTGCTTGCACAGTTTCCTATAGTCGTCAAAGTCGGCAGACCCTATGCCCCCCAGCACGTCCACATACTCCTGCGTGAGCTTAAAGGGGGCGGCCTCAAACCCGACAGAGCCGGGCGAGTTGGATAGCATGAAGCCAAAGTCGATGTGGACAATGTGGCCCTCGCTATCGATGAGGACGTTTCCGTTGTGTCGGTCCTTGAGCTGCAAGATGTACGACAAGATGCTGTACGCCGCCAGCGAGCGTTTAAAGGCGTCGACGCCGGCCCTGTACGGCTCGCTATCCGGCTGACCAAAGGCCTTGAGGAAGTGATCCCTGAGCGTGGCGATGCGTTGCCGCGGGTTCTGACCGGACTCGACCGAGGCCAACGTGAGGCTCCGCTTCAGCGAGTGCAGCGATACGCCGTTGGTGATGGTCTCGATGAGCCCCGACGACTCCCCCGTCACAAGAATGCGCATCAGCTTGACCCAAACATTGACGCCGGCGTCCACCCAAATCCTGTGAAAGACGCTGATGAGCTGGCAGGCAAACGCCTCCTGTCGCAAGTCCGCCCCCGTCTTAACAATCACGCTGACCAGGTCCCAATTCTTCATCCACCCGTAGGGGGACGACTTGCGGATGCGCTCCTTCTTTGCCTCCCAGGCTTCTCCGAAGACTGCTGCGCTGGGGTCATCGCGGTCGCCTCGGCGCTGGACGCCGCCAGTCTTGATGTCGTTTTCCATGCGCTCCCGGCCCGCGCTGGCGTTCAGGGCCGTGTCCAGCGGCCCGTCGTCGTCGAGATCCGGGCTATTCAGTGTGTCACTGCCGGCGTTTGTGCTGGTCTTGGCTATTATGGTGTCAAATGTTGGGCCCTGCTCATCCATCTCAAAGTTCTGCTCCTCCAGACTCTGCATGCTCGCTATGATCTTGGCCCGGATGGCAGCGACCTCGTGCTTTGGCCGCTTGCCACTCGTGGCCTCGAGCTGCGCGAGCATCTGCGAGGCCGTCCTCATGTGAGTGGCCAAAGCCGAAAAGTCGGGCTGGTCGGGCCCCGCGGTGCGAAGCAGCGTCAGGGTCATCTTGCGCCGCGAGCCAGGGCTGTTGGACCTCGACGTCGACGCCCCCGAAGTGCGCGGCGTTATTGCGTCCAGCGTCGTCGTCGATGTGGTCGCCCCGCTGGACAGGCGCAGGTTTGTATGCGCCTGGACCTGTCTCGCGTTGTATCTGGCGGGCGCCTCATCGTCAGCCCTCAGAAGAGGCGAGCTTCCCAGATCGCCCGAGACGGGCTCAAAGACACTGTCCATGACGGGCTCAGGACTGCGCACTGCCACCGGTGTGATCTTGGGCGTCTCGGAGGACAAATCAAAGAGTCGCCGAGAGCTCTCGTTTTCGTCCAGCATCGTGGCAAGGAGTCGGCGGTTGTCGACGGTGTCGGGATCGAAGGTAAAGTCATCTCGGAGGACCTCAACCATCATGAGGTAAGGCACCTTTTCGGCGCTGTTGAGGACTGTAGCCTCGGCCGGGTTCAGCCGCACGATTCTGTGGTGTCGACTCTTTCCGGGAGACCCGTTGACGAGCGTCGGAGGGCAGATGACGGGGATGTCGACCTCAGCGGGCAGGTCTCGTGCGATGAGGGCGAGTTCGGCACGGAGGGCGCTCATCCTTGCGGGCTTGGGCACAATGATGAGACGATTTGAGATGCCCTCGAGGGCCGTCAAGAACTGCGTTTGCGACCTAAAGTAGTGGGACCTGAGCAGTCTTGTCTTCTGCAACTGCGACAAGTCGTTAAGCTTTCGGACGGCCTTGGAGTGATGCGAGTGCCGTCGGAGGATGACGTCGGAAGGCCCCGGAGAGATGCCGGCCGAGACAGGCGTGGCTGGTCTCGTCGTTGGTCTGGGCGACGGCAGGGGGAGGGAGGCGGAACTGGCCCTCGCCTCCAGCGACTTGAGCTCCAGCGCAGACGGCCTCTTCATCCCTGTCGGCGTCTTGGACCTCAGTGACGGAGACGGTGGAGCCTGGGAAAGGGCTCGCTGGGCGGGTGGGCGCGCGCCGGCCGGGCCACCGCCATCGGTCGCACTAGCTTTCCGGGTGTCCTTGGCGCGCCTGGACTTTGACGTCGTGGCGGACACGGTCTGCGCCCTGGTGGGCTTGGGACTGAAGTTGGAGTCGGCGGCCATGTCGGTAATGGGCTGAGGCTTGCGCGCCTGTGCGACAGCGAGGGGGCCCGCCCATCGGGGAATCATGGGCAGGGCAACGCTGGCGAGGACGAAGCTGGAGAGGACGGTGACGGGCAAGACATTCTCCTTTATCCTGCCGTGGCGCGCGGTGTCGGCCAGGCCAAAGACGATGTGCTGAACCTTGTTGTAGACCCGTCGACATGTCTGGAAGGCGCCGGACTGAGGTTTGGACGACAGGTCGTGTAAATATGTCTGGAAGAGCCAGAAGGTCTAGACGCAGAGCTCAGTGTTAGTTTACGAGCCATTGTGAGATGGGGCGGCGAGCTCACGCACCAGGAGCGCAGCCGTCACCGACTCCTCGCAGAGATCGAGCAGAAACTCCTCGAGGGCCATGGACTCGTTGTCGATGCTGATTATGAGATGACATAGCTGCGGCAGGAAGAACTCGATGTCCTCGTAGGGAAACTGGCGCAGCTTGTTACACAAAACATAGTGAATGCCAACATGGTCGGCGTAGCGGCTACACCGAGAGTGATGATTAGCAAGACGGTAAGGGGGTTGAGGAGAAGGAGACGAGGAGCTCACGAGAGGTACGAGACGGAGAGAAAGGGATTCGAATTGAAGACGTCGGACTCGAGGAACCTCTGCAGTAGGTCCCACGACATTGGGGGGGTTACGCGGGGGGGCTGGCGGCGACGAGCGACGCGAGTTGGCTCATGAGCTGGGTCTGGGGCGGCGGAACAGGGGACGTAGCATCAAGCAATTGACGGGGCGTGCGCATGGCTGAGCGGGGTGGTTGGGCTGCTGGAGGCTGTCTCGAGCGATTCGCTGGGTCGTCGAGTCTTGATCTTGTTGTTCCCGGCGCTTCCCAGCGGTGAGAGATGGTGATTGCGGATTGTCGAGAGGAGAGATGCGGAGGTGGAGATGAAGATAGTTGGGAGGCGGACGAGAGTCACGGGTGGGGGGTGGGGAGGAGGAGGTTGAATTGAGGTTGACCTGTCCGCGCGCCGAGGAGACCCGCCGGCTCCCGCTGAAAATGATCAATCAAGGCCCGCCGGCACCCCTTTTTAGTGCCTGCGGCTTCTGGCTTCCAGCGGGTGTGCTGATGCTGTGGTAGCGGTGCACAGGCGGGCCAGCAAGGAGGGGCCAAGTCAGCGCCGGACGCCGATCGATGGGCGTCCAAATGCGACAAGAGTTGCAGTGCCCAGAGCGAGGAGCTTTTCCCTAGTGGCCAGACTGTCATGTCGAGAAGGCGGAGAGGCATGAACTGGCAATTTAAAGAATGGGAAGAGGCGCCACATGAAACCAAGGCAGACGTCAAAACAAGCCACGGGAAGACCATGGGGGAAGAGAGGCGAGCTTTCCAAGGTTGCCTTCGGGAGCAGCCTCTTGCAGCAGGGCGCTGTCCAATCAAAGACGGGGCGCCGCCAGCACGTCTAGCAAAAGGCTCGACATCGCACGAGGGGGAACAAAAAGTATTATTCCACGTTGGGAAGAATGCCCAAATCCTCTCCTCGACTGACGCCATACTGTGCACATGACACCGCGTAGGTACCGTGCGACGCGACATCATGTCAGTATCCGAGACAACCAGCCTTCATCCCGAATCCACACCGCGCACCTTGCTTGCTCTCCCCCGGAGCACAACCCCTTGGACGACGGGCATTGGCAACGGATCCTTGGTTCGCCATGTCGACTTCCTGAGCAGTAAGGTTTCACCTCAGCAGAGCTTGCCGAGCCACCAGACGCCGCGTCGCTGCGTATTCGCGCCCGTCCGTCACGGTCCGCCACGTGCCGCGCCTGTCTGGGAAATGAACGCCCGTGTTGCGCGACGTGCTTCACCGTCCAAGGGTGTCTCTCCCCTCTTGCGCAACGCCGGTGATGCACGCTAACCCATTTAGAACGCCCGTCATTCTCATCGTGTTCTTCATGATGCGTGCCGGGCCCAGGGGAGGATCGATCCTCGGAACTCCCATGGCGCCACCACTGCCACTTCTCAAGCCCTCTTCCTTCGGCCGGCCCCGCGGCCTCTCTTTTTGGGCTCGGGCTCCTCCTCTTCGCTTTCGCTCTCCGCCTTGGCCTTGGCCCGCGACCCTTCCTTTTCGGTTTCCACCCGGCTGACAATTTCTCGAAGAAAGTCCCACTGATCGTCCGTCTCGACAACCTGCTTGAGCATCGAAGCCGTGACTCTCTTGGACCCCTTGTCTTTGGCCACGTCGGCACTCTTGGACACCAGCTGCACCATAAAGAGCTCGAGCGCCTTGCCGACGGCAATGGGCGTCTGCTGGGCGACCTTGCCCACCTCCTCATCGGCCTGCATGATGCGTTTTATTCTGGCCGTGGGGAACTTTGTTTTGACGGGTGACGGTTCAATGGCGGGCGGGGGCGGCCCGGCAGCTGCTCTTCGCGGGGGCATCTCGAGCGGCGGTGGCTGCGGCTGCGGCTGCGGCTGCGCGGAAGCCGAGGGGGGCTTTGGGAGCGGCTGTTGAGGGTAGTGCTGCGGCAGCTGGACACCGGGGTACTGCTGGATCTGACCAGGGAATGCCTGCGCTTGCTGAAGGTAGGCTGGCTGCGGCCGTTGGCGGTGGAGCAGAGCCGGCGACTGCTGGCCGTGGGGCACGGCCTGGCACGGCGATGTGCTCTGCTGCGGACTTGGAAGGAGGCGGTGCTGTTGTTGGGCCGAGGGCGAGTGGCCGGAATAGCCGGGGTCGACGACGTCGTGGTGACGCGACGTGGCGACGTGAGGCGGGTACGAGGGCGATGACGAGGAGGCGTAGCGGTGGTCAGGTGCCGACGGGAGCGAGCTGGTGAGATCGATTGGGACAGAAGAAGGAGGATGAGGATGGTGAAGAGGAGGTCGAGGAGCAAGATGGAGTTGAGACGTGGTCTGGGTGGGCCCGGCCGAATAGAAAGAAGACAGGTCTGGCGACTTTGGGGCGTAATTTGACGCGGAATTATTGTCATCTGCCGACATTTCGCACCTCTCCAGCTATGGCGGGGCGGGTCCTCCTGGTTGGTGGGAGTTGTCGCAGCCGGGTTAGTCAGCCGGACAGATGTTGCCTGTGCGAACAACAAGTGGCCGACCCCCTTTGGACTGTTTTGCTTCGGAAAAGGTCTCAAATACCAGACGAATTTGACCAGCAGCGAACTGGCAGGACGGATCGGTGCCCACCCTTTCTGGCTTGTGTCTTTTGAAATGCCCCGAGCACCGACCAGGTTGAAGGGGGAGGTCCGGCGAGCAGCAACCGGAAGGGGGGGGGAGGTTGGAGAGCGCGTTGTGTGAGCGTTCCCCGGTTCTCTGAGACGGCCAACGGATGGATGCCTTGCCTCCGCGCCTTTGTGTCGTCCCGCGTCCCTATCCGGCCTGTTTCTCTCGGAGCAGGCAGACGGGGAGACTGACCAAGTCTGGACGCCCCTGAGAGGCGGGCAAAAGGCAGAGCAAACTACCCGCTGCAGAAGTCAGGACAAGGCGAAAACTTCAGGTTCTATTCAACGCTAGACGAACTAGCTATCGAAAAGAGCTCTGGGCCTTGGCCCGCCCTTGAACGCTGGCACACGACGTGGGAGCTCGCCCAAGGGAGGCCCGCGACCCCGCGGCCCAGATTCCAGAGGGCGTCCACCAACAGCCGCTGGGTGTCAGTGGCCGGACCAGGACGGCTTTTCTTTCTGTCAGGTCTTCTAGCTCCACGCCTGGTGGTGGCCGGCTCAGGACGGTGATGCCAGGGAAGAAGAGAAACAGTTGAGGATAATGATGGGATGGTGGGAAAGGAGTAAGTCGAGGAAACGGCACGTGGCGAGGGGCAAAAGGGGCAATACAAAGAAAGACGCCGAAAGAAAGACGACTAGAAGAACCAGACAGCACGGATGCCTGAATAACGTGCAACAAAAAGAATCATGAAATGGAACCGTATAAGTGAGGAAAAAACGTGGTGTTGTCGCGTTGGGTGTGCAAGTGGTGGAGGCGGACAGGGGAGGGGGTTGCCCTTTTTTGCTTGTTCCGGCGGACACGGACGACGATTGTCTTTGAATACTTTTTTTTTTCAGTTTAAATTTTTTTTTAGCAATGGGCGGGGGAGGGACGGCGATGCGAGGGCCTTGGGAAGGTCCGGCACAGAGGGAATGCTCGACCGTTTATATGCGTGCCGCGGGGCTGCTGCAACGCCCCAGGCGGACCTCATGGGGTGGCGGCAGCACCACTTTCAGAGATGCTCCGCTGCCGAATCAGGCATGGGCCGGCTGCCATGATTGGGCTCCCGTACCCTCTACGCCGAGACTGGCGGGTGCCGTCCTTCACGCTCAGGTATGGAGTACTTTTAGTGCTGGGCATGGGTGCCAGGGCTTTGCGCTCGAGGCTCAACAAGGCCGTTGTGACCCAAGCACAACAGGCATGTGGTCCACGAATTGCTCGTATACCACGTAAAGGTCACGAGAATGATAATCCGTCAGAGCCTGGTTCCAACATCTGTTGCCTTGCACGAGGCGACTGCAGGCTTTTCTCGAATGCCTTGAATCATTGCGCCTCCTCCAAGGAGGTGCTAGCCCTCTTAGGTAAGGCACGTGGCAAGAGTGCCTGGGTACCCACATTGCCCTGTCTCTGTATGTACCTCGTGACGTCTCCGTCGACCCCTTCACGCATTTTCGCCTTCTTCGCACACGCCTTCTTCGCACATCACTGCCACTCCCACTCGAGCACCAACAATCCCGACAAAGAACCGCCCGTCAATCGCACCGGTCGCTTCTCAAGAAACTGCGAGACGTCGCTGCCCCACCTCCCGACACCTTGCCGGCCTTCTCTTTCCACCTCGAGCGGCTTTGCGCGCATCACGAGCTCTCGCCCCTCAGTTTCGCCAACACTGCCTGCGATGCCCTCGTCGGCGCCTACCGTGGCGCTTAGGCCCCCAGTTCGACGGCTGCCATAGACATATATACGTACAGCCTCTCGTCTCATCATGGCTGCTCCCGGTCGTCGGACTTAGCCCGATGGCCTGGGGCTCATTCCAACCACGACCCTTGAGAGAACAGGCCTGTGATGCGACTCCACGACGGCTTGCACTCCGTGATACTCCGCAATCCTTGTCACCAATCCACCTAGTACTGCCATTATGGCTCTTGGAACCTTCTTGCTAGGTGAGCAGCGATTTGACTCGTCTTTTGAACAGCACTTTTCCCACCACGAAGCTCAATCTTACCCATGCTCAATGATGAAAAAAGCAAGAGCTCATATTTGAGGCTGGCCTCGGTGTCGACGGAACCGCACACGCGAGTGCTTCTGGTTCTTGACCCGCCACTCTATCTGGCCAGCCCATGACTGTCTACTTGATCTAATCTGAGAGCCTCCGCACTATCCCCCTCCTTGCCGGCCGTCTTCGTGTCACTCAGCTCGCTGATCTGTCCTACAAGCCACCTCAACCCCTGCAGTCTTCGATTCGCCGTACTCGACAAAAAGAGCGACGCCACTGGCCACGCGTGAATCCCGCCGTCGAACCGCAATGCTCTCGTCTCGATACCATTTCGCACGCGACGGTTGACAAAGTCAGCAATGTCTGGGGCAAACACCTCCTGCTCGCCAAACACGAGCATGTAGCCGCGCTCCGGGCTCGCCGCGCCCCAAAGCTTCTCGTCGACGCATGAACCTGGCGAAGCTGGCTGCTTGTCGAGCATGGCCTTCCCAGTGTACTCATGCGCATACTTCCACAAGGTTTGCCGGTTCAGGTAGTCTATCATGGACGGGTAGTGGAGGTTGGACTTTAGCTTCACCCACGGTGATATCAGTGCAGCCATGCGAGGCACGGGGAGCGCGAGCGAGGACGGTTCAGATAGACCGCGTTGCAGATCCTTACTGACCCTATTCTGCTGTAGGTTCCGGGCCTCACTCCCCAGTTGTAGTAGGAGACTGAGTATCAAGGTGCCTCCGGCCGAGTCCCCAGCAACACAGACCCGGGAGGCAGCCCCGGCCACCTCCAAGACGTGCCTGTAGCCTTGCAGCGTCTCCAGCATCTGCGTCGGATAGCTTGCGTCTGGAACCAACGTATAATCGAGCGCGAACACGGCCGGGTTTGCGAATCCGACGTCTATCAGCAATGAGTGCCAAGCCAGAAGAAACTCGAGGTAAAAGTAGCAGGAGCCCAGGGCAAAACCGCCACCTGCCTGGGGGTCAGCGAAATGGGCACGCGGTCACGATGGTGTCATCTTACCATGAACGTAGTAGACAACCAAGTCCGGGGGCTGGTCTGGCTTGTGCCGAATCCACAAGCCCTTGGCAGCCGCGGCACCCTGTTCTCTTAGCCGATGGACATTTAACCTGGGAGAGTATCGGGCGCGAAGAGATACCTCCTGGCTTTTCTGCTCGCGCCAGTGCACGGGACAGTCAAGGTAGCCGTGTCTCAGCATGCGCCATCGCAGAAACGGAAGCGCAACATTCTTGGAGAAGAAAACCCTGTTGACGCTGGTCGGGATGGCTCGGAAGGCAAATCGCACGCACCGCACGACAATGTCCTCAAAGCCGGTCGACTCGTGCGGCAGCGACGCAGTGGACGAGGCTGGCCTCCGAAGCCGATCGCGCACAAGCTGAAAGGGAAGCTGCAGCACTGCGGCGCGGTGAGCCTGCGGCGCTCTCGCAGCCGGGAAACGGGGGATCGTTACCGAGAAACGGCAAAGCTTGGAGGGCCACCAAGCAAGTGCGGACAAGGCCGACGTGCCATATCAGCTGAGGGGTCAGGAAGACACAGAAGACGAGACAGTCGACTAGCGAGACGGGGCCGAGAATCATTGTTGCCGGTGTGTCGAGCCCATGGCGAAAGCTCTTGTTCGACGAGTGGTCTCTCACGGAGCAGACGGAGGGGCGAGGCGAAGCATTGGGTGGTTATCGTGAGCGGCTGTTACTGGATTCGGCGCGTCATGGCAGGATGATGGATCAGGCAAAGAGCCGAGATGGAGGCCTTGGGGGGGCGGCGCTAGTTGTACATACAGTACATACATAAGTTCTACTCACTTACCTAAGGTACTAAAGTCCAGAAGCCGCAACCGG
>JAPEBW010001032.1:0-32780 GCA_027405785.1 Ophiocordyceps robertsii
CTTTAGTAAGAAGCTCTTATTAGCTTTTAAGTTTAACCTTAATAATAAGCACCTTTTCCTTTACGCGCTTATAATAAAACTTTAAGACGAGTAGGCTATAAAAGCGGAAAAGGCCGCGGCTTACTAAGTATACTAGTTTAATAATCTCCCTTACCCTTTTTTAAGGTACTATACCGCGATAGCCTATAAAGCTAAACGGGATATAGAATAAGTCCCGCTTAGCTAAGCTAAAACCACTACCTTTTAAGAGGTAATCTACTTTTAAAATACTTATAAAGAATAAACTATAAAACGATAAAATCTATATAATTAAGTAAACTAAATTCGGTATTACTTAAATAAATTAATTATCCTTTAAATAAAAAAAGTAAGGATAAGCTAACTTTAAGACTATCCGGCTCCTTAGTTACTAAATACCCTTTAAATTAAGCTTATAATAAAGTTACTCTTTCCTTAAGATAATAAGCTTAGCGGATATTTTTACTATATACTATTAATAAAGTTTAGCTTAAAGGCCTTAACCGGAAATCCGCCTTAAAGGATACTTAGTAGTTTTTTAGTTTAGTATTACTATTTAGCCTTATCCGCTATAGCCGCGCTAATTAAGGCATTTTTAAGACTTTTAATTAATAAAAACAAGCCTCTTATACCGGGGGCCTTATAGCGCACCGGATTTTAAGACGTATATAAAACGGAAGGTTAAGCGCTTAATAAGAGTATTAAGACTAAGACCTTAATAATAAGTAATAAGGACGCGGTAAGCAATACCCTTAGCGGGTTAAACTTATCTATACTAAGCGTATAGTTACTAAGACTAAGTATAGCCTTAAGCCCCTTAGTAAAAATAGTAGTAATATAAATTAATAATTCCTTAGTCTTTTTTAAGCACTAAAAAAAGAAAACACGCTTATTAAGCCTTAGAAAAAACCTTAATTATAAGCTAAGGATATAAGGAGATTTAACTTATTAAGACTTTTAAAAGTATCCTTTAACGAAGTTTAAAAAGATAATAAAGCTAATATGTTTTAAAGAGTAAACCGTTTTATCGACTTTATCCGCCGAAATGCTAGTAAAAGCGAGGCCTATATAAACGAATTAGCTATTTAATTGCCCTCCTTCCTTTAAAGAAGTGCGGCGGAATAGTATTTTAAGGACCTTTTAAAACTATAATAAGAAGAACTTAGTAAGCCTAGCGTTAAATTAAGCTAATAGATATCCGCCTTATAAAAATAGTTTGGAATCGGCCTAAATATAGCGATATAAGCACTTAATAAAAAGCACTTTATTATCGAAAATATAATAGCGGGATCCGACTTTAAGTCTTAAATATTACGCTTATAATATAAAGCTAAGGCTATGCTTTATTAGCTAAACTACTTAACTATAATAATCTACTAAAAGCTAAACGTCTACTTATAAGAATCCTTATAACGTTTAGTAAGGAATAAGGATATTAATAAATAGATTAACGAATATAAGGAAATTCTTCTTTAGCTATAAGTTAAATATACTTAAGGATCTTAAAAGCACTTACTAGCGCGATAGAAATAGGTTTAACCTATAAAAAGGTAAGGGCTAACTAGCTATACTTTATACGCACTTAAAGGATAGTCCGGGACGCCTTAGCTATTTATTAAAGGCTTGCTAGGACTAAGGGTTATGTTTTTAAACCGCTTAATAAGGGCGGATATACCTTAAGCTTTATAGCGCTCGCTAAGTTAAAGAAGAAACCCGCTTAAATAGCTAAGAATATAAATTAAGGCCCTCTAACTTAAGAAAAAAAGGACTTTTAAAACTATATGCTCGCTAATATTAAGGCTAAAACGGGCATTCCTTATAACTAAGGAAAGAACTATAGTAAAGACCGATAACTATTTAAGAGATAAAAAGTATAATATAAAAAAAGCTTAGTTAAATACTAATAAAAGCTTAAAAGAAACCGTAATCTATACTATAGCAAACTTAGTATAAGAGGCCGATAAAGCGTGCGGATTTTATAGTAAAGCATTCCCCTTAAAGAATAAGCTTTACTAATACGTTAAAGATAAATACCCCTTTAACCTTAACTAAGACGTTGCTATATAAAGATATAGCTTAGTATAGTAAGTAGTTATTTAAAAGCTATAAAGCGTTTAAATAGTTAAGGCTTCCTTTAATATTTAGCTATTAAACCTTAATAAGCTATTACGATTTACTTATATACGCTTACTAGTCTATAAAAAAAGGGCTTAAGATACGTATTAAAGCCTATATAGATACTAAGGTAGACCGAAGCTTTATTTAAGCCGACTTAATTAAGACCTTTTAAGATATAACTATAAACTCCTTTTAATAAATTCCTATTTAAGGAGTAAGAAGGATAGCTACTATTAAATAAGCGGAATTTACCGCGTATATACTAAGAAGGCTAGACGGTAGCCTCGCGGTTATAAGAGTAAGAATCGGCGCCTAAATAGTAAAACGCTTAGTAGCTAATATATTGCTTAGCTTAGACTTTTTAGTTCTTTACTAAGGGGACCTTATTAACTTTATATCGGTTTTACGGATCGGGGCTTATAAAAGGATTAAAGCTAAAGTTAAGATAGTTTAGCTAAGACTAGCGATATATAGATAGGTAATCTACTTAGTTATTACGATAATTCTAGCTAGTTCTAGCTACGCCTTACCGATATAAGTCCGGGCGCTATTATTAAGGCGTAATATAATATTTTTCCTTTATAACCTTAAGCTCGCCTAGATAATAATATAGGATTATAAGAGCTTTATAGTAATAAACTATTTTAAGGAACTATTAGTACTCCGCTAAGGCTAAAAGGTAAGGATAATTACGGACCTTAATAAGCAGTTTTAGCTATATAAGGAGGTCGATGCTCCTACTCCCTTAGTAGAAGCCTTTATAGAAAATCCGGATAGAATAAACCCCGCTAAGGACTTCTTATAAAAAGATCTTACTATAAACTATAAACTCGGAATTAGCCGAACTAAGGACTTACCCGAACTTACTACTAATAAAGGCGTCCGGATCTACGCTAAAGACTTAAAATACGTGATAAAAGTCTAAGATATCCTTTAATCGTTTTCCCCGCTTTTAAAAAAACAAGGGAGTAGTATATATAGACGAATCCGAATATATACGCATTTTTTTAATAAAAGGATAGTAATACTAATAAGTTATATTAAGATTATACTTATTAAGCGATAAAGATAAGAAGGTAGTAGATATAACATTTAGCTAGCTAACCGCGTAAGGCTAATTAAAACGAGTTTACGGGCTAACCCTATTTATAGTATTAATACTTATAGTATAAAAGATAGTAAATAGAAAGGAAAAAAGATAAGTAGTTATAAACTTATAGGGGATTAACGCTATTACTACCTTAAACGCTTACTTAATGCCCCTTTAAAGCGATATAATTAAACGCCTTTAAAGAAAGAAGTTTATTAGTATAGTAAACGTACGATCGTTTTTTTACTAGTTTTTAGTCTACTAAAACTACTAAGAAAGGTTTATAGTTATAAGCTATCGCGGGCTAAAAAGATCGCTAGTAATACTTATAGTCTTTAAGAACTCCGTAGTATATATTTAAAGGTTTATTAATAATGTCCTTTATAGATACTAAGAATATATAGCGGCCTATATCGATAATATTATTATTTACTTTAATATAGCTAAAGAATACTTTTAATATTTAAAGACCGTATTCCGCGCTTTTTATAACTATAATATTACCTTATTTAGATTAAAGTCTTTCTTAGTATATCTATTTATATAGCTCCTTAGATTTAAGGTAGATGCTATCGGCTTAATAAATATAAACAAACGCGTATAAGCTTTAAAAGATATCACGTTCTTAAAAAACCTTTAATAGCTTAAGAAATAGATCGGCCTTACTAAGTAGCTATGCTATACGGTCCCGTATTTTACTAAAGAAGTTAATGTCTTATAAAAACGAAAGATAAAGCTACTTTAAGTAAGATTAAAAGAAAGAGTCCCCTTAAAGGGCTAAGGATAGGCTTAATACGCCGCGAAAGCCGCTTTTTAGCTTACTTTAAAAGAAAAAGAGGCCTTCGTAATCTTAACTAAGAAACTTACTAAGCTTTAAACGATTTATTACTTTAACCTTGCTTAATAACTATTTATCTAAATCGATATATCCTAAGAATATAAAGTAGCAGCTATAGCTTTTTACTTAAAAAAAGGCACGGAATAAGATAGAAAGACGCTACTAGCCCGGACTAGGGACTAGCTTATTATTTACTTAAGCCGCGCCTTTTAAGGCGGAGAACCTTAATATTAGCTTACGGAACTTAAAGTAGCTAGTTTAATATAAGTAGTACGTAGGTTACGCACTATAGTACTATCTATAAAAACGCTATAAGTAGTCGTTTTTACTAATTATATAAGCACTTATAGAATAGTATATTAAAAATCCTTATTCTTTATTAGTATAAAATCTAATAATAAGCTAGTCCTTATATCTTAATACTTAAGCTAATTCCCGCTTAAGGTATACTATATCCTAAGCGTTAAAAACGTTATACCGGACGCGCTTTTACGTTTACTATACTATAGTAATAAGCCGGTATCCTTAAACTAAAAAGAGGAATTAAAACGTATTTAAAAAGATAAAATAATAAACCGCGTATTCCTTTATATAAAAGCATTAATTAAATTGCCGCTCCGCTAAAAAATAATCAATAAATATACGGAGGATATATAGTAAGCAAAAATCATAGCGTAGCTTAGCGATTAAGACGGGGTCCTTAAACTCCTATTCCTCCGGTTATAAAGGTTACTATACTTTATAGAAAACGATAAACGCCGGAGACTATATATCCTTAAAACCTACGCTAAGGAGATTATTAAAGACGCTTATACTAAATATTTTTATACCGGCCGTACTTATATATAGTAAGATCTATTAAAAAGCTTCTTAATTTTATAGCTTAGTAAATATATAAATAAGGTCGTAGATAGCTATAATACTTATTACTATAACTAAACTAATTAAGGTAAGACGTTAAGGTAGCTTATCCCGATTTAAAGCCCGCTAGTTTTATACTATATAATAGTAATAAACTTTATAACCGGGCTTTTAATAGTCTAAGCTAAACATTCCCCGTAAAAAGATCTTATAAGGAACTTCTTTAATACCTTACTAACTATAACCGATAAATTCTTAAAAATATATCTCCTTATTTTAAGCAATAATTAGTTTATAGCAAAAGACTAAGTATAAGCATTATATATTAAACTACTCCGCGCTAACTAAGGAATTTTAAAGGGGATAATCTTTAATTAAGATATAAAGTTTACCTTAGTATTTTAGCGGACCTTATAGCAAGCTTTCGGATTAAAGCTTCTTATATCTACCGCTTAGTGCCTTTAAACTAATAGCTTATCGGAAAAGCGAAACTAAACCGTAAAAATCGCGCTACGATTCTTTACCGCTAATTTCCTAGACTTATGCTAAACTAATACACTAATCGCCTTTTAGTTTAGCCTTAATAATTCCTTCTCCTTAGTAATTTATATAGCCTTTAGTAAGCTTATTATAAAGATAAGAATAAATAATAGCCTTTAGTTCCTTAATAACTACTTATACTTACGAAACTAAGAGGTCTTATAAAAAAAAGCTAGGTTAGCTATTGCCTACGCTTAAGCCGCTATAAAGGATAGATATAATAAGAAATACCGCCCGCTAAAATTTAAGCCTAGCGACTAAGTTTAGCTATAGCTTAGGAAAGGCTATTATATTATAAATAGTAAACTAGCGAAGCTTTAAAAAAGACGCACTAAGCTGTTTAAGGTTACCGCTAAAGTAAGATAGCTTATATACCGGCTAAATATAAAAAGGTCCCTTAATATTTATTTAGTCGTTTTAGTAGTATAACTACGCTTAGCGGATAAGCTAGCTATACGCTTAAGACTAGTTTAAGATAAAGAGATACCTTACTTAAATAAGTAAAAAGTAAAATAAATCCTATAAAGCTATATAATAAAAAAAGGCGGTAAAAAGCTAAGAAAAGAGTTCTTTATAGCTTAAAAAGGCTAGCTAAGTAACTATAACTTATAAGTAAACGAAAAAGCAGTCTTCTTATTAAAGATTATAAAAGCCTTCGAAAAAGCATAAGAAAAGTTAGCTACTTAAGTAGTTTAAATAAGAGTATAATATATAGCCTTTATAACTTAATATAAAACTTTCTAACTAAGAGAATTAAGCAGTTAAGCTTAAGCATAAGACTTAAAAGCTATTATAAGTAATAAAAAACTATAACTTACTACGCTTAAGGTAATTAGTTATTTTAATAATAATATACCGCCGTTTACCTTAAGTAATAAGGCCCTTTTAGCCTTATAGTATACTTATTTAAAATCTCTCCGCCGCCTACCCTCTTTCCTTTCCTTTCTTCCTTTTATAACTATATTTCTTTTTACCGCTAGCTATAGCCCGCTATACCTTGCTTATTCCTATATATATAACTTTCTTTACTTTAAGCTTATAATCTTTATACTCCTATTTTAAGTCCCTTTATTATTTAACGTCTCCTATAGCTAAGACTAGCTATTCCGTAACTACTTCTTTAGCCCGCTTTTTTATAAGCCCTTATGCTTTTAATATAAAGGATATAAGTAAGCGCTTAAGCTTTATAAAAACGAGGCGGCTATCCTCTATAGCTTTAAGTCCCTTAGCGAGAGTTAAAACCTTTAAGTTTAAGCTTCTATATAGACTTACGCCGCCTTTTATAGCCGCGCTTAAGCTAACGGATTCGACTTAAACTATAGTACTATAAAGGACGGCCTATACTACTCTCTTTAAACACTTAACTTAAATAACTTACCTCCTAGCTTTATACTATAGTATAGTTTAAATAGCTAGTTTCGCGGCAACTTAGCTATACCTCCCGCTTAGCTCTTACTATTTAAAAGCCCTTACTATCTATATATTTTTTAAAGCGTAGCTAGAAATCTATATTAGCAGAATAACTAGCTAATACTTAATGCCTTTTAGTTAGCTAACCTTACTATAGTCTTAAGATTTATAATAGCCGCTATAGCTAGCGGAAACCCGCTTTAGCTAAATAACTAAAATAATATCTACGCCGTCCTTAATTATATATTTAAGGCCTAGCTTAACTAGTTTATAGCTAGGTTTATAACAGCATCTTAAGCTACTATTTATAAAACCTTATCTTACTTCGCACGCGGTCTAGCCCGTGCTATAAAATCCCCTTCTTAGCCTATAACCGCTATAGGCCTTAAAGACCTATTTAATCCCGCTTAGCGAACGCTTTTCCCGCTTACCGCTATACTTAGCCCGGCTATATAAAAGTATATAAGCGCCTTATTATAGTCTATCCGCCGTCCCTCTTTAACTAAAAACGATAGCGATAACTAGCCTCGCGATATATTCCGCCGCTTAATTTTATAAGAGCCGCTAATAGTAATTAATACGATCCTTAATAAGCTTAGCTTTATAGGCTTATACTTTAGTAATAAGATTATAATAATTAGGAGTTTCCGCCTAGCTATAAACTATATTAAGTTTTACTTATAGGCTTATAAGGAGTCTAAACGCGACTTAACTTTAACTTAAGCAATAAAATTCCTAAGCTTTAATATCCGCCTTATTAGCCGCACTAACTACGCGCTTTATATTCTCGCCTTTAAGGCCCTCTTTATATAAAGGTTCTTTAAGACTATTAAGCACGTTTAGAACTTTAAGAGTAAGGAGTTAAGTATTAAGGCTATTAAGGACCTTATTACCCGCTTTTAAGCGGGAATATAAATATTTAATACCTTAATACTAACTATACTTATTAATATTAATAAGATAGCCTACTCTTACCTTAATACTTTTTTAGTAGCTAGACGCGCGTTAATCGGTAAAAGGGCATAAGTAGTAGCGCTATATAAGAAGGATAATAGGTTAAAAAGCCTAGCGACGGAAAGCGGGGGATAACTATAATAGTAGTAGTAAGTAAGATATAATATCTCGCTTATAAGCGGCCTATAAAGCTAATAAGTAGTATAGGAAATTTAGCGGAGGATTAAAAAACGGCGTAAAAAGGTAAGTAAGATAATAATAAAAGATAAGGCTTAAATAAAGCTAGTCTTTTATAATATATCCCGCTAAGGAATTTAAGCATTCCCCGGCGCGGAGACTCCTTACTGCTTAATAAGTGCCCGGACGCACGCCTTAAAGAAAAGTCGGAAAAGTTTATTATAAATCCTAGCTAAACGTATTAATCGCTTTAATAAAGACGAAGATATATACTTAAATAAGAAGTAAGGATTTATAATAAGAGCCGCCTACTAGCTATCTTAAGCTACTAAGCTACTATTAGCTAAGCGGGCTAAAAAAACTATTAAAAGGATAAAGACGGCGTACTATTAATATAGCACGAAGATGCTACTATAAAGCTATTACTTAGCACCCTTTTTACTTTATTCTTACTTTAAACTAATAAGGACGTCGGCTTTTCTTTTTTACTTAAAGGAGTTATTATAAAATCTAAATAGCTATGCTTAAACTCCTTACTTTACTCTTAAAGAAGCTATATAAAACCCTATAACGGGAACGCTTAAAGCATATACTATAAAGGCTTACTTAAGGAGATATAACGAATATTACCGGTTAAACCCCGCTAAAGTCTTTAAGATAATACTATAAAGGGTTAAGAGCTTACTTAACTATAATTTATAATGTCTTTAACTATAGGAGATACTATAAAAACTATTAAGCGGATTCTGCCGGTATCTTTAAAGAATTTTTAAGGATTTCCGCGGGATATCTTAACTATAGTTCGACTTATTTTTAACTATAAAAGCACCTTAGAAAATATAAGATAAACCTTATCGCGATTTTTAAGGGATATTTAAGGATATTTAAGGGATTTCCTTAATTATAGTCTATAATATTTTTAATTAAGCTTATACTTAGTTTATTAAGCGATTTTATAAGGATATTTATAGTTTATCTATATACTATAGATAGTATAGTTAAAGATCCTTAAAATAAGCTTAAAGAACTAAGTATAAAGTAGCTAGCTATGCCTTTAAGAATAGATAAGCTTTTTACTATTTTTAAACCCTTATATATGTTTATATATAGTAATTAGTCCGTTATACCGGCCTAACTAGCGGTAATTAGTTTATAGTACCGGCCTTAACTAGCGGTAATTAGTCCGTAGTACAGGCTTTAACTAGCGGTAATTAGTCCGCGCCTTATCCCCTTATCCTTATGCTATAAAGCGTAGTAAAAAAGGTCCTTAAATATCTATTTAGTCGTTTTAGTAGTATAACTACGCTTAGCGGACGAGCTAGCAGCATACTTAAGCTTAGTTTAGGATAAAAAGATACTTTACTTAAATAAGTAAAAAGTAAAATAAATCTTATAAAGCTATATAATAAAGAAAAGCGGCGGAAAGCTTATAAAGGAGTTCTTTATAGCTTAAAAAGGCTAGCTAAGTAGCTATAACTTATAAGTAAATAAAAAAGCGGTCTTTTTACTAAAGATTATAAAAGCCTTTAAAAAAGTATAAAAAGAGTTAGCTACTTAAGTAGTTGAAATAAAAGTATAATACGCGGCCTTTATAACTTAATATAAAACTCTTTAACTAAGAGAATTAAGCGGTTAAGCTTAGGCATAAGACTTAAAAGCTACTATAAGTTACGAGATACTATAACTTACTATACTTAAAGTAATTAGTTATTTTAATAATAATATACCGCTATTTATCTTAAGTAATAAAGCCTTTTTAGCTTTATAATATACTTATTTAAATTCTTTCCGCCGCCCGCCCTTTCTCCTTTCCTTTCTTCTTTTTATAACTATATTTTTCTTTACCGCCGGCTATAGCCCGCCGCACCTTACTTACTCTTATATATATAACCTTCTTTACCTTAAGCCTACGATCTTTATACTCTTATATTAAGTCTTTTTATCGTTTAATATTTCTTATAGCTAAAACTAGCTATTTTATAATTACTTTTTTAGCCCGCTCTTTTATAAGCCTTTATGCCTTTAATATAAAAGATATAAGTAAGCACTTAAGCTCTATAAAAATAAGGCGGCTATCCTTTATAGCTTTAAGTCCCTTAGCGAAAGTTAAAACCTATAAGTTTAAGCTTTTATATAAACCTACGCCGCTTTTTATAGCCGCGCTTAAGTTAATAGATTTAACTTAGACTATTATACTATAAAAAACGGCCTATACTACCTTCTTTAAATACTTAACTTAAACAACTTACCTCCCGGCCTTATACTATAACGTAGTCTAAATAGCCGGTTTTATAGTAACTTAGCTATACCTCCCGCTTAGCGTTTACTATTTAAAAGCCCCCGCCGCCTATATATTTTTCAAGGTATAGCTAAAAATCTTTCTTAAAGGAATAATAAGCTAATACTTAACGCCCTTAAGTTAGCTAACCTTATTATAGTCTTAAGATTTATAGTAACCGCTATAGCTAGCGGAAACCCGCTTTAGCTAAACGATTAAAATAATATCCGCGCTATCTTTAACTATATATTTAAAGCCTAGCTTAACTAGTTTATCGCTAAGTTTATAGTAGCATCTTAAGCTACTATAGCTAAAACCTTATCTCGCTTTATATATAGTTTAACCTATACTATAAAATCCCTTTCTTAGCTTATAGCCGCTATAAGCTTTAAGGACCTATTTAGTCCTGCTTAGTAAACGCTTTTTTTATTTATCGCTACGCTTAGCCTAGCTATATAAAGGCGTATAAGCGCTTTATTATAGTCTATCCGCTATCCCTTCTTAATTAAAGGAGATAGCAATAACTAGCCTTACGATATATTCCGCCGCCCGATTTTATAAGAGCCGCTAGTAGTAATTAATACGATCCTTAATAGGCCTAGCTTTATAAGCTTATACTTTAGCGATAAGATTATAATAATTAGGAGTTTCCGCTTAGCTATAAACTTCGCTAAGTTCTACTTATAAGCCCGCGAAGAGTCTAAACGCGACTTAACTTTAACTTAAATAATAAAATTCCTAGGCTTTAATATCCGCTTTATTAGCTATACTAACTACGCGCTTTATATTCTTACTTTTAAGGCCCTTTTTATAAAGAGGTTCCTTAAGACTATTAAGTATATTTAAAACCTTAAGAGTAAGGAGTTAAGTATTAAGGCTATTAAGGACCTTATTACGTACTTTTAAGCGGGAATATAGATATTTAATACCTTAATATTAACTATACTTATTAATATTAATAAGATAGCTTACCCTTACTTTAATACCTTCTTAATAGCTAAACGCATATTAGTCGGCGGAAAGGCGTAGGTAATAGCGCCTTATAAAAAGAATAATAAGTTAAAAAGCTTAGTAACGGAAAGCGGGGGATAACTATAATAGCGGTAGTAAGTAGGATATAATATCTCGCTTATAAGCGGCCTATAAAGCTAGTAAGTAGTATAGGAAGTTTAGTAAAGGATTAAAAATAGCGTAAATAAGTAAGTAGGATAATAATATAAAATAAGGCCTAAATAAAGCTAGTTTCTAATAATATATCCCGCTAGGGAATTTAAGTATTCCCCGGCGCGGAGACTCCTTACTACTTAATAAGTGCTTAAACGCACGCTTTAAAGAAAAGTCGGAAAACTTTACTATAAGTTTTAGCTAAACGCGCTAATTACCTTAATAAAGATAAAGATATACGATTAAATAAGAATTAAGGATTTATAATAAAAGCCGCTTACTAACTATCTTAAACTACCTAGCTACTATTAGCTAAATAAGCCGGAAAAACTACTAAAAGCATAAAGACGGCGTACTATTAATACGGCGTAAAAACGCTATTATAAAGCTATTACTTAGCGCCCCCTTTACTTTATTCTTACTTTAAACTAATAAGGATATTAGCTTTTCTTTCTTACTTAAGGGAGTTATTATAAAATCTAAATAGCTATGCTTAAACTCTTTACTTTACTCTTAAGGAGCCTTATAAAACCCCGTAATAAGAACGCTTAAAGTATATATTATAAAGGCTTACTTAAAGGGATATAATAAATATTACTAATTAAACCCCGCTACGGTTTTTAAGATATAACTATAAAGGGTTAAGAGCTTACTTAACTAAAGTTTATAATATCTTTAACTATAAAAAATTCTATAAAAACTATTTAGCAGATTCCGCTAGTATCTTTAAAGGATATTTAGGGATTTTTATAGGATATCTTAACTATAGTTCGATTTATTTTTAATTATAAAAGCACTTTAAAAGATATAGGATAAACCTTATTATAATTTTTAAGGGATATCTAAGGATATTTAAGGGATTTCCCTAACTATAGTTTATAGTATTTTTAACTAAGCTTATACTTAGTTTATTAAGCGGTTTTACAAGGATATTTATAATTTATCTACGTATTAATAATAAATAAAAGGATAGTATAGTTAAAGATCTTAAAAATTAGCTTAAAGAACTAAGTATAAAGTAACTAGCTATGCTTTAAAGAATAGATAAGCTTTTTACTATTTCTAAACCCTTATATACGTTTATATACGGTAATTAGTCCGTTATACCGGCCTAACTAGCGGTAATTAGTCCGTAGTACCGGCCTTAACTAGCGGTAATTAGTCCGTAGTACCGGCCTTAACTAGCGGTAATTAGTCCGCGCCTTATCCCTTTATTCTTATACCGTAAGGTGTAGCACTTACTTATTAATAGCGGCGATATAGCAGTATTAAGGGAATTAAGCGGCGTTAAAAGAATTAAGGGCGCGCGGCTATAATGCTACCGGCGGGTTAAAGGTATTAAAGGCGCGCTAATAACCTCGCCCGCGGCACTAGTAAAGAGCCCGGATTAATTAACGGGCCACATTTTACGCGTTTCTCGCAAGAGCTTTAAAGATATTTTTTTAAGCGAATTAAGTTATAGCTAAGAGCGCTGCGTATTTAAGCTGCGTATATATATCCGGGCGGGCGTAGGTAGGCGCGCGAGTATTAAAAAGATATAGGTACTTATTATACGCAGGCGGTATAAATAGGCGGGGCAGGCTAGCGTTAGTATATATCTTTAAAATAAGGCGTAAGTATAAATAGAAATAAATATAAGTATAAATAGTAATACTTTAAATAAATAATAAGATTTACTAAGAATAAAGAAGGTTAAATAAATATAAAGCATTCTTATAATAAAGGTTATTAGCAATTTTTTATATATCTTTTTAGCTTTTCTTTTTATAGCGTAAAGGTTTTTTTATACTAAACGTATTTTTAAGAAAGAATATAATTCTAGGTTTTTAACTTATATAAAGGTTTTATTAAGAAATTAAAAGAGATTTTACTTATAGGTTTTCCTTTTTTAGAAAATGATAAGCTTAAAGGTTTTTTATATAAAATTTAGGCGTTTTTAAGCTATAAAGAAAGAATTCTTGCTTTTAAAACATTTTTTACTTTACTTTAAATAGTAAATTTAAAGCGTACGTTTATACTAAAAATACCTTTAAAGAAAGGCTATAAAAAAAGAATATATACTCCTCTATAGCTAATAAGCTAAATATAGTATTAATAGTATATAATATAAGTCCGCTAAAGTTTATATTACATCCCCTATATGATTCTACATATAATATATTTTTGTTTATATTATATAACGTGTATATAAGCGAGTTATAAGCAAGTTAAAAAGAGGTATATATAGAGAACTATATATATAATCTATGCTATGTTTTTACGCTACCTTATATTCCTTATAAAATTAATCTTTAAGCTTATAAATATAACATAAACCTAAAATTAGCTTATAGCTTATTAAAAAGAGTTGCGCTATATAAAGGGCTCTTTTTTTAATTACTAAGGTTATTTATAGCCGAGGAATTATCTATATAAAAAGGCTTGAATCTCTCTTTTACCTTAAAAGCTTATATATATATAACTTAGCTATTTCTTTTACTTTTTTTATACTTTTTATACTCTTAAAATCCCCTTACTTACAGCTATTTACTTACTTTATACTACGCTTATTTTGCTTTTTTAGTATATATAAAAGTTGTTTTAAAACTAAAAGAGAGTTAAAAAACTAAGAAAATCCTAAGGAAATTTACTAGAATTTTTAAGAAGAATTATAAAAAGTAAGTAGTTCTTAAAGATAATATATCTTTTAAACAGACTTTAAAAAGAAAATTTAGTTTAAAGAAGAAAGGTATTTTTAAAGAGACTTTTTAGGAAAAAAGAAGAATTTAAAGGAGTTTTTAAGAAAGGAGGAAAAGTTTAAAGGGATTTTAATAAACAAGACGAATTTTAAAAGTAATAATAGCTTTTAAAACGGTTTAAAAGAGTTCAGCTAACTTAATTTCTATTTTAATAAAAAGGAAGGTTAATAACTAGTTATAAAAGGAAAAATAATTCTATGATTTTCTTAATAAAGAATATAATTTTTAGATTTACTAAAGCATATACGCTTATAACTTATTAATAGTTAAAGCAGTAGTTTAATAGTAAGGGAATCGGGAAATTATAAAATACTATATAATAAAAACAGTTATTATATAATATAGTATTTCTATTATAATTAATAAGTAAAAGGTTAAAGTATAAAAGACTTAATAAAGTTTAATTATATAAAGAGAGCAATGTCTTCTTTTATAGATAATTATAAAAGAATTAAGTAACATAAATAAAGAATATAAAGCAAGAAGAAACACTAAGGCATAAGAGGTAAAAAGTAGTGAAAAAGTAAGTTTAAATTGCTTTAAAGTCTAAGTTTTAGCTAAGAAACAAAAGAAAAAAAAAGTCTTTTTAAAAGTGTAAAAAGGTATTAAGCGGATTATTATTATGCTATTTCGGCGTATTATAGTTTTTTTAGTCTATTAAATTATTATTATTTCTTTCCGGGCTATAAAGTAGACTTTTCTATTAATTCCTTATTAGTACTAAGTTTTAATTCGTCTCTTTTTAGCATATAGAAAGCTATTAAATTCTAGTAAAACATAGCTTATATATTATATTAGCTTAAGTATATTTATAAGGATAATACTAAAAGTATAGGCTAATTAAGTACGGGGAATATACTAAGTTAAGAGGCTTAATTTTTACCTTTAACTTAATAGGTAGTTAATAAGCCCTTGCGATTAAAGCTAAGAGACTTTCCCTTTTTAAAGCTTTAGTCTTATAATAAAGTAAGCAGCTAAGTAATACTATAACTTATTATACTATTTACTATCTTTGCTATTTAATTAGTAGTATTATAAGACTATCTTCTTCTAGTATTATAAGATTTAGCAAAGTATTTATTTATTATTAAGTTAAGCTAGTAGTAGGATTTTATTTCCTTATTATATTTTAAACGTAAAAAAGGCCTATTCGGGGCATTAAGTAAGAAAGCAATTTATATAAAAAGAATCAGCTTGTAGATAAAAGGTATAAATAGGTAACTAAGTAGTAAAGCTCTGATTTTATGATTTTGGTAGCTATTTAATAGCCTTTATATCATAAGAAGTGATTTAGAATAAGCAGGGAAATAATAAAGAGTTTAATAAATAACAACGAATAATAAATAGTGCTTATTAAAGAGGAGGTCTATAAAAAGTCTATATACTAGAAGGTAAAATAGCCTTTAGTCTATATATAGCTAAAAAGTTAAGGGAAGCTTTAAGGAGGCTAAAATTAAAAGAAGCCTTAAGAAGGCTTATGCTGCTACTACTACTACTACTACTACTACTGCTACTACTATTAGTTGCAGCGAATTTACTACTATATTAAGGAATAGATATAATATACCCCCTTAAGTTAAGCCTTAAAAGGGGAAGACTTAAATGGCTTAAATAGCTATTTTAAGTTAAAGTCTATAGAAAACAAGCAAAGGTTTATAATATTAGTAAGACAAAGCTACTTTTAAAATTTAAGAAAGCGTTATTTTAGTAGTAATTTAGTAAGACTACCTATAACTTATTAATTCGAGGGGATAAAATTAATAGTAAATATATTTTAAAAACATTTCTCCTTAGCTTAGTAGTTATAGATTTTAACGTGCTTTAAAGCTATTTTAATTTTTGAATCTTTAAGGTAATAGGGCGTATAGTCTATTTATTATTATAAAGAATCTTTAGGATTTTAATATTTAGTTTAAGAGAAATACTAAAAAAGAGGCGTAAAATTAAAATAAGTTCTTTTACTATATTTAAGAGACTTAAAAGCTCTACTTTTATAAATAAAGTAATAACTATTTTATTATCTTTTAGTAAACTAAGCGATAAGGCCGTTAAAAAGGCTTATAACGTATCTTTAATTAGACTTTTTAGTCTTTAAGTTATTTATAAAAGCTATATCTATATAAGTAAGTAGCTTTAAGTCTTTAGTATTAAAACATTTAATGCTAAAATAGTATAAAAATTTAAAAGTAAGAAATAAGGGACTTAGCTAGCTATATATATTACTAAAAGAGATTTTATATATATTTTACATAAGTACCTAAAGCTTTAAAGATTTCTAATCTTATAAAAATTGCTAAGAAATTAATAAATCTTATAAAAGATTAATAATAGTAAATTCCTTCGTTAAATACTACGGAGAAATAGTATAATAATACTATACTGCTAAAAGGTCTCGCCCCGGCCTTAGTTAAGGGTTAAGACGTTAATTATCGTCTATATACTTATATCTTCTATACTAATATATAAGTAGCCGGAACGCTTATATTTTACGTTCCGTAATATTTGCCGCCTAAAAAGAAAAGATAATAACGTCCTCGTTATCTATAAGACGGGACCTCCCCGGTTTATTTAGCTAGTAGCTAAAAGCTACGCACGCTTATATTATTACGCCCGCTTAGAGGGAGCCTATTTTTATACGGACTTATAGGTCTACTTTTTTACGTAGGAATCAAACCTACGTTAAAGAAATAACTACTATTTACTATAAAGAAATAGTGCGATAATATTATACTACTAAAAGGTCTCGCCTTAGTCTTAGTTAAGGGTCGGGATATTAATTATTGTCTATATACTTATATCTTCTATATTAATATATAAGTAGCCGGAACGCTTATATCTTATGTTTTATAATATTAAACGTAGCAGCTATATTCTTCTTTAAGGTCTTAAGAATTAAAAAAAGAGACCTTTTTAAAATAAAGGGGTCAAGGTTATATATATTGCGTATTTTATTAATATAAGATGAAAGGTGTAATATAAGCGTAGTATAATATTAGTAGGTAGCTATAACAAAGGGGATTATAAGAGTGTAAAAAGTATGCGAAAAAGTAAAGAAATAAAAAAGATACATATAATTAATGTTTATAATTTAACTAAAGTAAAGAGGGCATTAAGGCCTTTTATTATAAACAATTCTTAAACTTTAGGTAACTTTAATAATTAAGAGAAAGGTCCTTTATTTAGCATAACCTTATATAGTAAAGCTATAGCTAAATGCGGGCTTATATTATCTTAGTACGCCCGGGGATTAATTCCGTAAGGAATATAAAGTAGCGCGGCGACTTAGTATAGATCCCGAAGATCCCGCTTATAGTCTTTATATATACCTCTTCCTTCTCTACTTATAACTTGCTTATATATGCGTTATATAAAGTAAAAAAGTATATATAATATATAAAATTCTATGGCGGATTAAATATATATTTCCGCGTATTTTTACTATATACTGTTTGTGCTATAATAGGCCTATACGCTATAGGAGAGTATATTTTACTCCTTTATAATAAGTAGACTAGTTAATTTATAGCTTTTAAAGCTACTAGTTATAAATAAAATATAGTTTTAAGAAGAAGGTAAGGGTACCGTTATAAATAAGGGAATATATTTTTTAAGATAAGATTAAAAGTCTTTAGCTTCTTTCTTATTTTTCTTTTAAAATATGATAATAATATTATTAACAGAAAAGAAGGTAAGTAAAGAATTTACTACAAAATATAAGGTTTTTTAAGGCACTATCTAAGCTATAAGAAAATAAAGGTCGAAGAAAGCTCTTTATACTAAAAAAGGGGTAATTATTAAAGTCCGTAAAGGGCTTTTACTAGCCGTAATATATATCCGGGTATTTTAAATCTATCCGGAAAATAAACGTAGATCTCTTTATTAAAGTCTACGTTAATAAATATATTTATAGCGTTAAGAGACACGGTTTAAAAGACGAACTTTATAACTTAAGCTATAAGAATATAGAAATTCCTTACTTTTAAAGTAGCTATATAAGACTTTTTATTATTATAAAGCTATAGGTCTCTATATAGAAAAAGACAGGCCTTGAAGTTTTATAGATTTTTATGCTTATTAAATTTATAAGTTAAAATCTAAGCTAAAGGTTAAGGTTAAGAGGTTAATAATTTTTAAGGCGTATAATTAAAGAAGAAGGTTTTTCTTTTAAATAAGGATTTCTACTTTGCTTTTTTAGCTTCTCTGAATTCTTTATTAAACCGGTGCGTTGCTAAATCTAACTAAAAATAAGATAGTAGTAGTAAATCTTTACTATATATCTTCTTTTTCTAAAAAACGTAAAAAGAAGCGTTAAATATAGCTTATAAAAGCTAGAAAGAAAGGAGTAATATCGCGGTAAAAGCAGTATAATTCTCTATAAATTAAAAAGCTTAAAAAGTCCTTAAAAAGGCTCTTAATAATTTTATATATCCTTTAGTATTTCTTCCGCTATGGGAAATTTAGTTATACCGTCGAAATTAATACTTTAAGGCGGGCGGCTTAAAAGCTTAATTTAAAAGATATTACGTAATATGTTTTCGTTAAATAATAATTATTAAAATGCGCCTCTTAAAGGCTCTTTAATAGTATATTTTTAAATATTTATAACATTAAGTTCCGGCAAGGAATTTAAGGTCGGAAGCTCTATAAATATAAGAGGATTTGACTTTATTGTTTTCTCTATAGCTTACAATTAAATTTCAGTACTTTAAAAATCGTGAAATATAGTATTATTATAATTTATAATATATAGTTAAAATACGTATTTTTTAATTAATATAGGGTCCTACGTAGGTACCGTCTTTATAAAGAAAAACTACTTATAAAAAGTTACGTCTTATACCCTTTAAACCTTTTATTAAAAAGGGATATAAATTTAATAGATATTAGTAAAGTTATAGCCGATTAAGAAGCCGACTTCTATATATTCTTTAAGCTTATAGTCTTTTTTTACGGTCTTTCTTAAAGGTTTTATTATTAAAAAGTAAGCCTTATAGCTATATATATAAATAGTAAATAAATTAAGAGAAATAAGGGGAATCCCCTTACTATTCTTTATAAGCTAGGTTTATAGTTTTTTAGTAAGAGAGGTCTAGGGTCCTTAAGAAGTCTTTTAAGACGTCTTATTATAAAGGAAAGTAGTTATTTTTTAGATTTCTAGCTAAAGGGTAATAAGTAAATTTAAGGAAATTTATATTATACGGGCCTTTAAGGAAATTACCCTTTTAGCACGCTCCGTAAAGCCGTTTTAAGCTAGTATATAAAGGGCTTAAGGTTCGTTAATAGTCCTTTATTCCGTAATAAATTCTTAGTATTCTTTTTATAAGGCTTTATTATTATTCTTATAGATTTTGCAAATAATAAGGTTAAATTGCCTTAGTATAAAACTTTAGAAGCTAGAAAGATAGTTAAGAAGCTCCCCTAATATTAAATTCGGAAGGGCATAAAAGACAATTAGGTTAGTAAAATCGTCCTTAATAAAGAAAGTGTACTTCTTCTTATTATAAGAATCCGGTAACGAAAGAAAGTTATAAAAAATCCGATAAAAAGGCCTTATAGTCTTTATAGCGAGTTATACTTAAGATAGAATTCTCTTTGCTTTCGTAAGCTTATAAGGCTTATAGTTAAGAATAGTAAAAAACGTAGGAAGAGATATACCTTTACTAAAAAGGGGTTTTAGTAACACTTACTTATTAAAGCACCTAAGTCTTTTATACTAAAGCTAAAAAAAAAAAGATATAGTTATAGTAAGTTCTTTCTTTTCTTTTATTAAAGAAGAGGATAAAGAAAATAAAAAAGGAATTAGGGTAAAAAAAGAAGCTACTTTAATTTCGTTATATTTAATCACGTATTAATTTTTTAAAAGCTACGTTTTATAGACTTTCTTAGTAGTAGTAAAAATACTGCTTATCTTAGGAATTTAGTGGATTTTTGCTTATTATAATTTTAGTAAAAAAGAAATGCTTATATAAAAAGTTAGTATAAAAGCAACGTTATTTAAATAAAAGAATCCGGTAGAAATTCGCATAAAAATAGTGCTATACCTAAGGATTTTAGACTCTCTAAAGCCCGCTAAAGCTAAGGCTTACGTTAGTATGTAATTTAAAAAGCGGTCTTAAGCGTTATAAATATACTTATTTAATCCGCAGTTAAGCATAAATAAGTTTTTAAATAGGTACGTTTATATAGGTACTTATAATAAAGTAAGAAGGGCCGTTTTAGCTGCGGATATAGCCTATACTAATATATTTATTAAATCTACGTTTTCTAAGGATTTAAAATCCGATTAAAGATTTATAGATTTATATTTTTCGGCTTAACGAACGGCGTTTTTAACCGAGGCTTAATTATAAGAGATAATAAAAAATTTATTAATAGATTTTTAGACTTCCTTATTCGGTTTCTAACTTTTTAGTCGTATTCTTTTATTATAGTAAAAACAGTCTACATAATAATACCGTCTTTTATAAAGGTAAAAAAGCAAAAAAGAGGCTAAAAGAGAAAGGTCTTTAGAAAAGTAGCCTTAAAAAGTAGTAAAGAAGGTAGATTTTAATTTCTTTATAGATTTCGTAGCTTATTGCCTTTCGAAAATCTTTTAAATTTCGATCCCGTTTAGAAAGGTCTCTTCTACTACCCGTCTTTATTCTATCTTACTTTATTGTCTATTTAGTTAATCCAATAATGAGTAAAACGGCTATTAAGGTAAGAAATAGCCTTTAAAAAGCTCTGCGTAAAGCGTAGGCCTTATACCTTTAAAAGCTACCTTCTTTTTATATTCGTAAAGGCCTTCTCCTAGTTTATAATTTTAGTAGCTAGGTTAGTTTTATTTAGTAAAGTTATAATCCTTTAAAAATTCATAAGGACTTCTTTTTCCTTATTTTACGAAGAAGGCTATACTTATCTTTATAGTAAAAAAAGCGTAATTAAAATATTGTTAATATCTACTATTATAGAATAGTAATGTCCTATATTTTAACAATATATTGCTATAAAGTCGAAAGGGTCTTTTAGTAGTATTTATAACTTTATAATTTAGTTCGATACCTTAAGTAACGGAACTTATAGGTTTTTAAATTATTAATAAAAAGGTTAGTAATTTCCTCTGCTTAAGAATTTACTTATAAGACTAAGGTTTCTTAAGAAGCCGTAAAAGGGCTTTTTTAAGGTAATTAAGGGATTAATTTAATCTTAAATTTTATAGGAAATAACGTATTTCTATATCGTTAAAATCCAACGTTTTTAGTTAAAAGGGCTATTAAGAATAGGTCCCTTAAAAGAGCTTGTAAATTCTATTATTTTTAGTAAAGGAGGAAAATAAGGCGGCGTAAATAAAAGTGTTTCTATAAGTAATTTTCCGTAAGGAGAGCGTTTTTTACCCTTAAAGGGCGTAATCGACCGGTAAGGGTGTAATAAAATAAAGGTGCCGCAACTATTAATTCTTTTCTCTTATACGAAGTAAAAGAGATCCGGGCTTATAACTCTTAAACGTATAGAAGGCCTATTTAAGGCATTTAATAAGAGAGCAATTTATATAAAGAGAATCAGCTTGTAGATAAAAAGTAGAAATAGATAACTAGGTAGTAAAGCTCTTATTTTATTATTTTAGTAGCTATTTAATAGCTTATATATAATAAGAAGTGATTAAAAATAAGCAGAGAAATAATAAATAGTTTAATAAATAATAATAAGTAATAAATAGTCTTTATTAAAGAGGAGGTCTATAGAAGGTCCGTATACTTAAGGGTAAAATAGCCTTTAGTCTATACGTAGCTAAAAAATCAGGGGAACTCTTAAAGAAGCTAAAATTAAGGGAAGCCTTAAGGAGGCTCGTGCTGCTACTACTACTACTACTACTACTACTATTACTACTATTAGTTGCAGCGTATTTACTGCTATATTAAGGAAGAGATATAATATTATAACTACTATACTTATACTTATATACTCTCTTATATATATTATACAAGTAAAGAAGTAAAATCCTAATACTAGCTTATTTTAATAGTCAATAAATATACCGCTAAATTCTATAATATATTTTAGCTAATTTTGTATTTAAGCAACATTTTACTAGAATTTAATAGCTTCTTATACGTTAATAGAGGACGAGTATAAACTTAGTACTAGTAAAGAATAAGCGGAAAAGTCTACTTTATAGCCCGAAGAAGAATAATAATAATCTGGCGGACCGGAATAACGATAATACGCCGGAACGGCATAATAATAATCCGGTCAACACCTCTCCGCGCATATAAAAGACTCTTTTTTTCCCTCTTCTTCTTCGCTAGAACTTAGACTTTTAGGCAATTCGAATTCGCTCTTCTCGCTACCTTTTTCCCTTTTATGCCTTAGTGCCTCCTCTGTCTTATACTCTTTGTATATAGTAAAAGCTAAGTTTCTTACTTCTTTTTATTTTAATAATAAAAAGACTTTACTATAGATTTAGCATTTTCGTTTCTATAACGGTTTTTTTATACGTTGCTTAATATATAGCTTAATAGCTAATTAATAAGAATTCTTATTTATAATAGCTTTAAAATAATATTTAATATAATACTTACTTTTTAAGTATATACTAAGATATAGTAATAAGTAAGAGTTTTAACTTTATAACGCTATATATAGAGCTTTTTAACGTTAATAAGAACGTATAATATACTAAAAAGTTCCTTTTTTATTCTTAGTATTATAGTATATAGTAATATAAGAATATAATATTTTATAAGTATTTATTATAAGATAAGAAGCTAAACCTATAATAACTTAAAGTATGATCTTTTAGTAAAGGAAACATTAATATATAATAACTAAGAAATATTTAGTAAATCTTTTAAAAGTTATAAGATACCTTTATAATATTATATAATAAATTCTAAAACGCTGTACAATTAAAGTATTATTTAAGTAATTTAAGGAAATTACTATATAAAGGTATAATATATAAGGGATTTAAAAAAAATATAGGTAAGGCCTTTAGTTTTATTTTCTTAAAGTATACTAAGAAAATATTAAGAAGATATAAAAAAGTTATAAAGAGTTCTTTTTAGAAATCTTAGTATAAATAAATAGTAAACTTTTTAACTAAAAATAAAAAGGGTAAGTAATTTTTTTACTTATTTATTAATAGTTAAATTAATTTTATATTAAAGCTTACTTATTATAAATAGCTGTTAGCTTAATTTTAATTAAATAGTTATATTTATAACGTTTTATATGTTTTATTATAGTATATAGTCTTTATTTCTTTTATTAACTTATAATCTATTAATCTTACTAGTATATTATATAATATTACATTATAACTTAGTTATAATTATAATATTTTTACTAAGAATTTCTTAGTAAAACTACTTTTACTTACTAATTAAATAAACTTAATTATTAGTTAATAAAGCTATAAAAAGGGGTTATTATATACTATAACTTATATAGTAGGTTTTATATACTAAGATGTTAATCTATATATTAATAACACTTATAACTTTTTTATACTTAGTAGACGCTTTAGCTATGCTAAATAAGTATATAGGTACTTAAGATTCGCACTTACTTAAGTACTTATTAATATAGCAAGCAGGCACCCTAAGTACTACTTAGGTAATAAGTAGCTCTATATAGTTACTTAATAAAAAGACTAGTTAAGTTTAAACTAAAAAGTAAAAACTACCTTATAATAAAAAAATTAATTATAATATATTAAGGACTTAAAAAGTATTAAAAAAGAAAATATAATACTATACTTTAATAGCTATAAAAAGGGAAATTCTTTATTATAACTTATATTTATACCTTTAATAAGTAGCTTTTTACGTTTTAAAAGAATTTTTGTATCTTTAAATGTTTTTATTTTAAAAGTTTTATTTATTAATTTCTCGTTATTTAGTAAAAATAAGTATTAAGAAAGAAAAAAAAGCTATTTTAATTAATAAACGCATTTTAATAATACGTTTACTAAAAGTAGTATTAAAATGTTTTATTCTTATTTATAGTAAAGTTTTAATATATAGTATTTTAAAACTTTTTAGGTTTATACTATGCTTTAAATATTTAATATTTTATTTTTTAAATAATAAACTTCTGTTTGAAAATGTTTTATATATAGTTAAAAGGCTAAAAAAATATAAATATAAGCTATCTTTTATTTTTATAAAATTATATAAAAAGTTTTATAACTTTATATAAAGGAGCTCTAGTTTAAAGTAATATAGAAACCTAAGTTAACCGGTCTTTTCGCCGCCTTACTATATAGAGGAGCACTTCGAAAGTCGTGACTTAACAGCTCCCCTATAAGCACCCTATAAGCTACTATACTAAATCACGACTTTTAAACGCCTATATTAACTAGCATACAAGTTTAGATAATTAGCATATAAAAAAAGTAGGTAGTGTGGCTAGTTAAGGCATAGCGCCGATACCGCATATTTATATACGCATATCCCCCTCGCCTACGTAGCAGACTCTTTAACGCATATATTATATTATAAAGTAAAGCTATTCCTACCGCAATTTCTACCTATTGCTGCCACTATAATAAAGTCTTTACTTTTTAAGACCTTCCCTTCCTTTTAAGAGGCATAGGCTGCCTATAACGCTATTGCTCGCAGCTAGGGTTTCGCTCTCGTTATAGCAATAAAGAGGCTAAACGCAGCCGCCCCTTCTTACGCCTACCTACGCTGTTTAAAGGGGCGTAAGTATATTAATTGCGGCAATAAAGCTATCGCTAAGCACAGCAAAACGAGTATATAGATAACCTAATGCCCCTTCCGGCTAGTCTTAAAGCTTAACTAGCTATAAGGGCGTTAGTTAGTCTCTTATACTAAGGACTTAAGCTCTTATAACCACCCCTTTATTAAGGCAATAGCCTACGCGAAGTATAAGGGGGAGGTTATTGCGAAATACTCCTCCGATATTATTTAAGCATATAATAATAGCTTATAGCTAGGTATTATTGCAGTATAACTAAGGGCACGCTCTTTTAAAGACCCTAACCTTATAAGTATTATACTTCGGTAAGTCTATAATACCTTAGCCCGATATCGTAATACCGAGCTTGTAGGGCGTACGCCGCTTTAATTCCTCTATAACTAGCTCGATTAATCCGACTTCTTCGTTTAAGATAAGCACGATTAAGCCGGCCGACTTTCCTCGCTCTTTATCGCCCTAAAAAGCGGCATTAAGCTGCTCTCTTAGTTCTACGATATCTAGCAGCTTAACTGCACATATAAGACTAACCGCTTTAATATGCCGCTTCTTAATATATACAGTATAACGTATATAAAGAAGACCTTCTTAATAGCTTTAGTCTTCTTATCCGGCGAGGCTAAGGCTAATTATCGTTAGGCTATCACAGCCTTGCTTATATTAGCTGCTAAGGCGGGAATTTAACCACTACGGGTTATTATTATAGACCGCGATTTAGCCCTTATTAACGCCCTTACGAGCTTCGAAGAGCTTAAAAATACGACTTAATTCCTTTACCGCTAGTACGTTAGTAAGAATATGCTTACTAAGTATAAGGCTTACTTCCTTAAGGCTACTAAGAACGCTAAAAGATAGATTAAGCGGGCTTTAAGCTTTATATCGTTCCTTTAAGACTAAAAGGGTCTTATCGGCTTAGATACTATAAATAGCTTTAATTAACGCCTCTAGGTATATATAATAGCAGGCTACCTACCTACTACTATGCGTTATACCCTATAGACCTAGCTAAAGCCTTAAAAAGAGAAGATCGTTACTTACTTTATTAATTAAAGCCGGCACTTCGGGCATATAATAACCTTAGTCGTCGAGAGCCTATATTCTACGATAAAGCGGTTCCTTTAGTTGTTAATAGGGGACCTTACTACTATATTTAGGAAATTTAGTGCCTTTTAAGCATATTAAGCCTTTAAAATTAAGGCTATTCGTCGCTACGATATATATAAGATCACGACCTTTACTCTTAAGGACCTATACCTACTAATTCATAAGAAAGTCTCCTCCTAAGCGCTTAAGCTTATAGCTAATTAACACCGCATAATTCGAACGAACCTATATACTAAGAAGCTCATATAGCCTTTAAATAGCTACTTTATATAGTAAGGTTACCTCTATGCCCTTACTATTAATATAGGCCTACTATACCGGCATCTTCTCTTTAAGCGGCTTAATAAGAAGGCATCGCTTCGGCTTAACAACTTTAACCCCTTTTAGTACGTATAGCAACTATAAGGTATCACGAGCCTTAAAGCCCCTTACGAGCCGCTTATTATACGTGGTAAAGGGAGGCTAAAGGGTGTCCTTAACCTCGAAAAGACTACCCGCAGCATAAGGCGCGAGCCGTTAGTATATAATATCATGGAAAGCCTTAAACGTGCCGAAGCTATAAGGCCGCCGCTATTAGTAGCAGCAGCAGCGCCGCCGTCGATAGCGCCGCCGGCACTTAACACCAACGCTATAGGCGAGATAGCCTCTATATAAGGCTTGCGATACCTTTAACAGCACGGCGATCTCTACGAGCCCGGTATAGCGATGCTACGAGCATACTAACGAGCTATATATACGCCCTTTTCTAACTCTAACGACGAGCCCGCCAACGAGCCTGCTAGGGCTGCCCGGGCTAACGAGCTTAGTAGGTCACAATACTAGCCGATCGACCTTATATAGGACGAAAGCGCCGTCGCGATGCCCTTATAAGGGCTCTCGTAAGAGCTATTATAAGATATAGAGCATAAGTCGTTTAAGCCGGCCGAGTAAGAGCGTATAGCTACTTAGTAGGATAAGGTAAAAGCAGCTATCTAGGACGAAGGAGACGCTTAGTAGAATTTATATGCAGAGGGCCTCCTCTAAAGATAGATATATATAACGCCGCTAGGGCGCGCAATTAACCTTTTTACGTATATCGCGATAACCTCACTTTTTATTGCGTTAAAGAGTCTACTACGTAGGCGAGGGGGATATGCGCACATAAATATGCGGTATCGGCGCTGCGCCTTGACCAGCCACACTACCCACTTTTTTTGTATGCTAATTATCCAAACCTGTATGCTGGTTAACACAGGCGCTTTTGAAATGCTCCTCTGCACACGCCTACAGGTAGCTTCTGATGGATGACCAGGGGCACCTAGGATCCCTCGCGTCAAATGTCATTCAACTTGCCAAACGCTGCCTATATTGTGTTTGGCACCGAAATACCGACAACTCACTTGTCACCCTACGAGCAGACAAGTCACCCAAGTCACCACCTACCTATTCAGTAAGTAGGTCGGTCGAGTTGCTGCACGGGCACAAGGCCCGCCCCAAGCAAGTCAAGCAGAAAAGCATCACGTGCCCACCAGACGAGTGGCCAAACGCAACACTCAGTGGCAGAAGGAAGTCTTGCTTTGGGTCCCCACCCCTCAAAGCGGGCTGCCGCTGCTACAAAAGGTGAGGTGCCGGCACGTAGTACCCCGATCCTTGCTGCATGTTCTCCTCACCCACAATTTACCGAGCTCCTCTGTACTGGACGGGTCGCGACTGGCCTTGCAAGTCGAGCGCGCCTGTGGGAGGTACATTCTCAGAAGTACCGAATCCTGTGCTCTACTAGGTCTCTGACCAATGACTACATCGCAGGGGGCATGGGGCCTTCATGTGCTCCCACGGCAGGACCCACTATCCCATCATCCCCAGCGACGCCTTGCCATCTTCTATGTCCGTTCCTTCTTCGCCTTTTTCCCCTCCCCTTTCCCACCAACTCCAACTCCTCCACCTTTCCAACCCCAGCCCAACCCAAATCGCTCACTCACCACACAAGTCCCCCTTCACCCCATCCGCCCAAGGCGCTCCTCCGTCGAAGACTCGCATCGCACTCTCTCGTGTCGCCGCCCCATCGTGCGTCTGCCGTCGATTGATCGCACCTGTCCCGCGCCCGCCGCCTCTGCTGGAACCGTAGCGGACTCCGTCGTCGCGGGTTGAGAGGCCATAGGTCTCTCCTCAGGCCAAATCTCACCAAGCGCCGCCACACCGTTGCTTACCGCCGCCTGCACCCACGACTGCGGCAGAGTTTTACATAACCAGATTCCGCGCCCTTGGCCAGACCTCTTCAATTACGTGCGCGCCGGCGCGACTGACAATGTCCATGTACTCGCATCGCGGCATGGGGGCCGTGCCCCCCGGCAATTCGGCTCGTCTCAATGAGCTACTTGATCAGATTAGGGCCGAGTTCGAGACGCAGCTGCGCCAGACCGAGGGTTTTGAACACCAGAGTACGTCGGCGGCCGTCCAGGCTCCATTCCTTTGGCGCCAACTCAGTCGCTGGCAACCAAGCATTCGGGGCTGTTGCTAACACGGACTCCAGTCTCAGCGCAAGTCAGCGAGATGCAGCTCGTCAGAGAAAAGGTGTACGCGATGGAGCAAACACACATGACCTTGAAGCAAAAGTATGTCGCTTGTTCCCAACCGGTGGTCTATTAGCTCTGACCAATCTCGTTACCCCCCGCCAGGTATGAGGAAGAAATCAGCATGCTCAGGCATCAGCTCGAGGCTGCCCGCAAGGGTGGCCCTCAGCCAGGCATGCCCGGCCCCCCTCAGCATCCCGGCCCATCTCAGCAACCCCCGTCGATTGCCCCCGGCAATGGTCTCTTCAGCGGCATCATGGCCGGAGGCAACCAGGCCGGCCTCGCCCCGCCGCAACAACATCCTCCGCCACAGGAGCAGGTTGGACCCCAGCACCAGATGCCGCAGGGCCCTCCGGGTCTTCCCGTCCCGCCGCCGCACCCCAACGCCCAGCAGCCTCCCTACCAGCAAGCTTACCCTCAGGGGCCCGTCTCGAACGGGATGGGGCCTCAGCCACCTCAGAGCACGGCGTCTCCTGGCCCGGGCAGGCGAGGGGTAGGCCGGCCGCCGAACGCAGTCGGCCCGGCTACCCCGCAAATCAACACCCCGGTTCCCTACCCGGGAAACGCGCAGTCGCCCCAGGTCAGCCATCCGACGCCAGATCACGCCCGCATGGGCGGCCCTCGAGCGCCGCCAGTCGGCAACTCGCTGGGCGACCTCGAGGTTGACGCGGTGGCGCCGCACAACAAGAAGACGGGAAGCGACTGGTACGCCATTTTTAATCCCCAAGTCCAGCGCGTTCTCGACGTCGACCTGGTCCATTCCCTCACCCACGAGAGCGTCGTGTGCTGCGTGAGATTCAGCCATGACGGCAAGTATGTCGCCACTGGCTGCAACAGATCAGCACAGATTTTCGACGTCCAGACTGGCGAAAAGGTCTGCGTTCTGGAGGACCATAACGCCCAGGACATGACTGCCGATCTCTACATCAGGAGCGTCTGCTTCAGCCCTGATGGACGCTATCTTGCTACTGGCGCAGAGGACAAGTTGATTCGGGTTAGTTACGTTGCCACGAGCGGAGCTTTGCAGCTCCTGCGTTTCCGTATTCATGGTTGCTGATTGATGCGCAGGTGTGGGACATTCAGTCGAGAACCATCCGCAACCATTTCGCGGGTCACGAGCAGGACATTTACTCGCTCGACTTCGCCCGTGATGGCCGCACCATCGCCTCCGGCAGCGGTGATCGTACCGTGCGACTCTGGGATATCGACCAGGGCACCAACACGCTAACTCTCACCATTGAGGACGGCGTCACAACAGTCGCAATGTCACCCGACACACAGTACGTGGCGGCCGGCTCCCTCGACAAGAGCGTTCGCGTGTGGGACATTCACACGGGCTTCCTCGTCGAGCGCTTGGAAGGCCCTGATGGCCACAAAGACTCGGTCTACTCTGTGGCCTTTTCTCCCAACGGCAAGGACCTTGTCAGCGGCAGTCTCGACCGAACAATCAAGATGTGGGAGCTAAGCTCCCCGCGCGGCGGCGGCAATGCTGGCCCAAAAGGAGGCAAGTGCGTCAAGACGTTTGAAGGTCACAGGGACTTTGTGCTCTCGGTCGCCCTGACCCCCGATGCCAACTGGGTCTTGTCAGGATCTAAAGATCGCGGGGTTCAGTTCTGGGATCCTCGAACGGGAACCACGCAGCTGATGCTCCAGGGACATAAAAACTCGGTCATCTCGGTGGCGCCGAGTCCGCAGGGCGGATACTTTGCGACGGGGTCAGGTGACATGAAGGCTCGTATCTGGTCCTATCGTCCGTTCTAGCAGGTTGTGGCTGTCGCCGGCCCCCAAAGTGGTAAGTCACGGTCGTGGCCGTCGAAGCCACTGCGGGCAAGCGGCAGCCTGAGAACAGATAGGGCCGCCGTGTCTTTGGAATAGGACTTCGCTGCAGTACGTGCCTGGCAAGGCAAGTAAAAATATTGGGCGCACCGGCAGGGAGGAGGAAAGCCAGTACGTGTACTGTACGGAGGATTGTGCGTCGGCTTCTTGCAGACTTCAATCCCTTTAGCATTTGTTATCTGGATTATGTATTGAGCAGTATGTAACATGGCGATTGACGTGCAAAGACATTGGCCATGCATGGCAAGCCCCCAACGCGTTCAGTCCAGTGAGTTGAAGAGACTGGACAGTGCGTCTCGATCTCTGTTCTTGCCTCTCTTTTTGGCCTTGCTTCTGCTGCTTCCGGCTTGCTCCTTGTCAGACTTTGTATCATGTGTTCGCGTCGTAGTGTGCACTGCCTCAGGGGCGTCCTGCAAGGGTCGAGAGTCAGGTTGGAGAAGCTCTCCTCGAGAGACAACGACGCCGTGATCCGCGCCTGTGGGTTCTGCGGCCGACGGGGACGACTGAAGTGGCTTCGTTGGCTTCGTGGGAGCAATCAGCGGTAAGACCGGTGACGTTTCGGAGGGTAAAATATGAGCAAGGGCTGCATGTGTGCGAGCCAAGATGGTGAGAAGCAAAAGGCCCAAGGGCGCGTGCTGGTTATCGGCAGCCAGTTGGCTAAAGGCACTGAGGGGGGGTGGGCGGCTTGTTAGCTAGAAGGGACGGCAGAAGGCCAGGGCGATTACTCACACGTAGGCGCTCGGAACGATGTGGCTCTTTAGCCAACGAGCGCCGGCGGCGGCGGGATGGCGGCTAAGGGCAGCGTCCGAGGGCGGAGGAGCGGCCTCTGCGTGTAGGAGGAGGCAGTCGGCAAGGCGGCTCAGGGCGCGGCGTAGCAGACCAAACAAGGCCCACCAGTGGGATGCGTGGTGTTGGTTGCGGTGGCGGTGGTTGAAGGCGTGGAGGATGGGGAGGAGGACGGCGAGAGAGTCGGCCGCGGCCGCGGCTTGAGAGGACGAAGGCGGGCCGGATGGGCGAAGAGGGTCTTGCTGCTTCATGTTATCGGCGATTCGAGGGTGACGAGTGGGCGAACGGGGGGTTGGTGTTGGCGCATGACGGCAGTCTAAGGCTTGCCTGGTGTTGTAGATTTTGAGTCGCTGTTGTTGGCTGTCGGCACAAGAAGCCGGACGACGGACTGACTGGGGTGGGGATGATTAGTTGCGGCGGGGCTCTGATGATGTAGCAACAAGCAGCAAAGTTATTTTGCTGCCAGATTCAAAGGATTTGGGCTGCTTTTTGCAGAAGCTGTCGGTCAAACTAGCGACGGCTGATTGTACTTGTTATTAAACCAGTCACCTCTGCCAAAAGTGGAGGCACCTCCTTTAGAGATAACTAGTACTCAAGTATATTTTTCCACACCTCCCCGCAGGTCTACGCGTATCGTAAGAGGAGGGTAGAGCTAAAGAGTAGCTTTTTTCTTATCCTCTAGCGCTCCTTAAGCTTTAAGATAGCTCACTCTTAATTTATTATCTATAGGGTTCGAATATTAAACCGCGCTATCTTAGCATATACTATAAGCATATATACGTAAAACGGAACTTATAACTTATTATAAGATTAGTTACTTTTATTAAAAGTAAAGGTACCTCTTTTAAAGATAATTAATATTTTAGTATATTTTTTATACCTCCTTATAAGTCTACGTATATTATAAAAAGAGGGTAAAGCTAAAGAGTAGTATTATATTCCTTAAGTAGTAATCTTTAGCTTAAGAAGGCTTACTCTTAATTTATTATTTATAAGGTTTGAATATTAAACCGCGCTATCTTAGCGTATACTATAGGCGTATATACGTAAAACGGAACTTATAACCTGTTGAAAAACCAGTCACCTCTGCTAAAAGTGGAGGCACCTCCTTTAGAGATAACTGGTATTCTGGTATATTTTTCCACAGTACTAAAATACACCTAAGGCCATCATCATGTGACGGCGCATCAACGTGAGAGCCCCCCCCCCCCTTCCCCCCACCCCGTCCGTCGATGACCTCGGCGCGAAGCCTCCGCCCGCGTCTGGACTGAGAAATTTCGGCCGCTACTGCTCATGCTGTCCCTTATGGCTGATGCCTGATTCCTCCCGTATGCAGGACCATCAGTCGACCTGGCCCGTGACAAACAGGCCCAGCGTCCACAGTCCTCGATAACGTCGCTTTCCGGTTCATCATCAGCGCCGTCTGCTCGGCAAGCATTGGTGCACAATGACACCGCCGCCCGCCTCGCGCGACGAACACGACAGACGATCTTCCCCGCCCGCCAGCCAAACTTCGAGCGCATTGGCCGAAGAGCAGGCTCTTCTCGATGACGAAGAAGACGAAGTCTCCGATGCTTCCATTGCTCGTAGCTCACGGAGACGGTAAGCGTACACACACCCA
>JAPEBW010001033.1:0-32733 GCA_027405785.1 Ophiocordyceps robertsii
ATCAGCTAAGCATAGGGGGGTGTATAAATTACATAAAAACCCGCATTAGATAGCCTAGTCTCGGCTCGTTATTTTCCGGGTCCCTACGTCCTTATACGACGTCTATAACGTTATGTGCGGAACTAAGGAGGTTGGGGTGGCTAGATAAAACAAGGATCCGCTTAGACCTAAACTAACCTCAACCAACTTTAAACACGAATTGCCGCATAAGGAAGGGATATACAGCCACGGGGTAAAATGCTTTAAAATCAACATTTTTCGGGCTTTAAGACTGCCCGAAGGCCGGTCTGGATATGTCACTCCGTTCCCTCACATTTATCTATAAAAGGCGAATCTCCCGCCACTAGATAGCTAGAGATTCTATAAGCACTCACGCACTTAATTCTTTATCAATCAATTCCAGCCAAAGTCCTGCCTTACACAACATCGACTCCTCTATCACGTGATATCACGTGATTTCCTGATTTTCCCATAATTTCGCTGCTGCTCTAATTTTTAACAGTAACGTAATAAACCTAAATACACTTAAAGTAAGCCTGCTAAAGCCCGCTAAAAAGGCTATTTAATACTTTAACTATGCGAAGGAAGGCTATATTATAAGAGATTAAATTAAAAAGAGGAATATTTTTAAGGGGAGGAATATACCTATTTATAAGAATAGTGCCCTCTTAGCTTATAATCCGCGATATACTTTACTACTACTTTTAATAAGGGATACTAAAAAAATCGACGTTAACTATATTATACTAACCCTTAGTTTGTTTAAGATTAGTTTGCTTATAAAAGGTCTTTATAAAGAAGAACCTAATAAAAAGATAAAGCTAAAAGCTAAAAGCTTAAATAACTAGTAAAAGAATGCTTTTAAAACTAAGGATAATTATAACCTAAGAACTTCCTTATAGACTATTAATAAAGATAACGAAAACGCTCCTTATTTTAATACGAACGTTATATCTTTAAATATAAAAAAAAGCTATAATTTAAAAGACCTTAAATTTAATAAAATAAACAAAGAGCCTTCTTTTAAAAAAAAACATAGTAATAGGCCTTATACTCTTTTAATAGAATATCTCGAAATAGTTTTTACTATTAAGAATAGGCGGTATAAGTAGCTATCTTAAACTATATATTATAAAGACGATTGCCTTATATACCTTTCGAATAAGTAAGGAAGCGGATAGTTTCTTAAACTAAAAAAGACTTTTAATAAACCTACTATAACGACTAAAGAACTTATTACTAATACTAAGGTTTTTATAGAAAACCTTAAAGAGGATATCAAAGCTAATAAAGAGGAACTTATATAAAAAAACACTAATAACTAGATTAAAATAAAATAACTTTTACTTTTTAAGCAGTATAACGAAACGACTATTAAAAACCTTTAAGACGGTAACTTAGCATTAATATGTAAAATCTTTAAGCTAAAGGAAGATTATATATCTCTTTTTATATATATTACTAATTTAATTAAAAATAAAGACGATCTTAAGAAAAATAATAATAAGCTAGCCAATAAGCTTAAAGAAGATACGGAATTCCTTAACCTAGCTATTAAAAATACGTTTAAACGATATAGCTAGTATTTCGAAACTAATTATAATCTTTATAATAAGAATTATAATTTAGATATACTATTAAAAGCAGAATAATTCTCGAAAGATATGCTTAAAAACTAGCTAAAAATGCAGCAAAATAAGTATAATAACCTTAAACAATATAATAAGATAATTTATACTAAAAGAGTTTTTATTAATAATACTATAAAAAAAGATTATACTATTATTAAAGATTTAGTTTTTAAAGCTATTAAGAAGCTTAGTAACTTAAATAAACTAGTTTTAAGAAAAGGACTAAAATTCTTAGTATTATAAACAGAATTAGGATTTACTAAGAAGTTAGTAAACAAGGCAAAAAACTAATAAGCCTAAGAATAATAAGGCTATTTCTTAGTAAAGAGAACTTACTTATATTAAATAATAATTCTTAAAGTATAAAAATAACCCTTTTATTAAATATAAGAGAGAATCACCTTAACGTATTAGTAGATTACGGTGCGATAAGTAGCTATATTTCCTATATAACGGTAAATTGTTTAAAATTACGTTATAAAACAAGAGACGAGCTTTATATGCTTTTATTATTAAAAAGATTACTATTTAAGTATAATAATAGTAAGATTATACGAAAGACTAATCCTCTTAAGTATACGATTAGGATTTTTATCTTTAAAGATTCCTTTAATGTCTTACCTATTAGCTATAATATTATATAAGAACTACCGTTTTAACGGAAATATAATCTTTTAATATATTAAAATAAAGGCCTTTTAAGGTTTAAAGGCAATACCTTAAATATCCCTTTTTATAGTTTAATGAAAGACGACCTTAAAACAAAACCCTTAAATAATTTAAATACGGCAATAATTAACGATAACTATATAAGGAAGAGTAATAATAAGAATAATAAAGCTTTCTATATAGATATAAATATCGCATTAATAAATATCGTAATAAAAGACGATAAAACAACTTTTACGATTAAAGATAATACGACTACGATTAGTATAATATTAGCGAAAATAACCCTAAATCTTAGTAAAAGAACTAAAAGCCCTAAAGATAATTATAAAGCTAATTATAATTTATTAAAAGAAAATCTATTAAATACCTTAAAGGATATTAAGTAATAGTAATACCTTAAGTAAAAAGATAGGATTAAGAAAAAACGGAATAAGAGAAAGATTAAGAATAGGATATATAAGAATAGCTTATAGTATTAAGAAGGTACTCTTAATTTAAAGTGCCTTAAAAAGCGAATATAGTATATAAGACGTTCGAAAGATACTATTAACTTAAAACACCTTAAGGATTGTTATTTAAAAAGACTTAAAAATATACTAAAAAGATATTTTAATATATTTACGCCGCTACTTAAGAATAAGCCACTACTATAAGGTAGTTAAGATTACGAAATTAAGTTAAAAGAAGGCTTTAAGCCTAGATTTTAAAAGATATATAACTTAAATAAAAAGCATTTAAAGTTATTAAAAGAATATATCGACGAAAACCTATAAAAAGGTTATATTAAAGAGTCGAAATTAAAATATAGAGCTCCTATACTATTTACTTTAAAGAATAGTTAAGATAAAGAAAAAGCTCGACTTTATATCGATTTTAAAGAGATAAATAATAATATAATAAAGGACTAAACTCTATAACCTTTAATAAGCGAAATAAGAGATAGATTAGTTAATAAGTAGTAGTATACTAAGGTTAACCTTAAATCTACTTATAGCTAAATACGCATTAAAGAAGGAGACGAATTTAAAATAACCTTTAAAACGCGATATAGACTTTATGAATTTTTAGTTATGCCCTTAAGATTAATAAATATACCGGCAACCTTTTAAAAGAGAATTAATAGTATATTAAATCCTTATTTAGACCGTTTCTACACGGCCTATTTAGATAATATTATTATATACTCTAACACGTGAAAGCAATACTATAAAGAAGTTAATATAGTGCTAAAAGCGTTAAGAAAAGCTAGCTTATATATTTTGCTTAAGAAATATAGCTTTTATATATAAGAAGTAGAATTTTTAGGGCATATAATTACTCTTTTTTATATAAGGATAGACCCTTAAAAGATTTCTATAATTAAAGATTAGCTAATTCCTATAAATATTAAGGAAATCTAAAGCTTTATAGGATATAGAAATTATTATAGGAAGTTTATATCGGACTTTTCTAAGATAATTATACTAATATTCTAGTATTAAAAAAAGCTAAAACGGACCCTTTTAAGTAAAACTTAAAAGTAAATAAAGCTTTTTAAAAAATTAAAGGATTACTTTATAAAGAACCTATATAAATAATCTATAATATAAAGAAGCCGTTAAAGTTAAAAACGGATGCTTTTAATTTTATATTAAGCGCGTAATTAAGCTAGCGCGATAAGAATAATATTCTTAAACTTTTAACGATTTATTTAAAGAAGCTAGTAGGTATAGAGATTTATTACTCTATTTATAATAAAGAATTCTTAGCTATTATATACGCTTTAAAAGAATTTCGATATTATATTTTAAGGAATAAATATAAACTTAAGGTTTATATAGATTATAAGAATATTAGTTACTTTACTATAATATAGTAGTTCAATGCTAGGTAAATAAGATAGGCTAAATTCTTTTTAATATTTAATTATAAGATTATTTTTAAAAAAGGCTTAAAGAATAACGAAGCTATTATAATTAGCTTACGACCGGACCTTAATAATTAAAAAGAGCCTTATAAAGAGACCTTATTATTTCTAAATCATAATAGTAATTTTAAGTTAAAGACGTTATATATACTATTTAATATATAAGAAGATCTAACTACGTTAAAATTACTTAAGAATTCTTATAAAAACTAAGATAAGAAAAGATATAAGAATTTTAAATAAGAGGGGAAAATAGCGTGTTATAAAAATAAGCTATTTCTTACCTTAAAGACTAAGAAAATAGTTATAATAGATTTTTTATTAATATATTTTATACGGACATTAAGGTATTATAAAAGTATATAATAAGATTAAAAACTATTATTATACTTATAACCTCTATAAGAAATTCTAAGGTGTTATTAAGTTATCCGAAGTATATAATAAAAGCAAGGCTATATAATATAAGCCTTATAGTAACTTAATTCCTTTAAAAGTTATTTAAAGACCTTAAGACTTTATAGCCTTAAACTCTATTTCGAAATTACTATAGTCTATAAATTCTACGATTAGTATAAAATACGATTTTATTTTAGTTATAGTTAATTATGTTACGAAGTATAGCTACTTTATTTTAACGTATAAAGCTATAGATATAAAAAGGTTATCTTATACTTTTATAAGATATATTATAGCTAATCTAAGACTTCTAAGTTCGATTATTTTAAATAAGGATTAGAAATTTATTTTAAATTTCTAGTAAGGTTTAACGTAAGCCTTAAGTATAAAGGATGAATTATTTACTGCTTTTTACCTAATTCTCAACGGAATAATAAAATGATTAAATTAAACGCTTAAGCAAAATCTTAAAAGCTATATAAATTATTAATAGGATAATTAGCTTTTTAATCTGCTTATAGTATAGTTAGCGTATTATACCTCTTATTTTAAGCCTATTAAAAATACTCTGGTATTTGCGAATTATAACTTTATACTTAAAGCTTATAGGTCTTCTTTACTTAAAGAAGTTATAGCCGAAAAAGCTACATTAAACTTTAAGTAGTTAATTAGCTTATACGGATTTAAAAATTTAGAAATAAAATATATTGTTAAAAAGATATTATATTATTATAATAAGAGATAGTCTTTAAAACCTTCTTTATCTAAAGGCAATAAAGTATATCTTTAAACGAGGAATCTTAAGACTAATAAACTTAATAAGTCTTTAGATTATAAGAAGATAAGATCTTTTAAACCTATAAAGAAAATAGGAAAAGTTAATTATAAGTTAGAACTTTTAATTAGTTTAGTAATATACCCTAATTTTATATATCTTTATTAAAGCCGACTTTATAAGAAGCTAAGGTAGTATAAGAGCTAAACTTTAAGAACGTTAAAGAAAGTAAATATATAGTAAAGACTATACTTACTAAAAAGATAGAAAATTAAAAATACTTTTATTTAGTAAAGTAAAAGAACTATCTTAGTTTAGATAATACCTAAAAACCTATAAAGCACTTAGGAAATGCTTTAAGAAAAGTTAAGAATTTTAATTAATAAAACCCTTAAGAGGAAGTGTTAGCTTCTTTAAGCTACGATTTCTTTACTATCTTAAATAGTAAAAGTAAAAGAAAATATAAATAAGGTTTTTCTTTAAAAAAAATCTATAAAGATAAAAGATTAAGATTTTCTTTAAAGAAATCTTAAGGTTACTTTCTTTAAAGTAGGATTTCTTTAATTATTTAGTTAGTACCTTAAGGTTATATTCAATAACCTATAAAAAGAGAATATAAAGGAGTAAAATATACTCTCCCGCAGCCTATAGGCTAAATACAGTATAAATAACACATAACATAAATACGCCGAAATATACATTAAATCCGCTATACAATTCAGCATACTATACATATTTCTTTATATTATTCTACCTACACATAAGCAAGATATAAGCAGATTAGGAAGAGGTATATATAGAGACTATATGCATAATCCGTGCTAAGTCGCTACGCCACCTCGTATTCCTTATAGGATTAATCCCTAGGCTTATAAATATAATATTAACTTAATATTAGCTATTAGCCTACTATACATAACTACGCTAAACAGGGGGCTCTTTTCTAAATCACTTAAATCACTTATAGCTTAGGAATTGTCTATATAAGAAAGCCTTAGTCCCCCCTTTACCTTAGATAGATTATTAACCTTATATACATATATCTTACCTATTTCTTTACCTTTTCGCACACTCTTTATATCTCTATAATTCCCTTACTCGTAGCTATAAGCCTGCTCTCTTCTACACCTATTCGCTCCTTAATTGGTTATAAGCCCGGCTTCCCTTTAAGCCGGACTTACCCCCGACCCCTACCGACGCTTTTCCGACTTTTACGTGATCGGCAAAATCCAGCAAAATTCTTTCCTACCTTCCACGTGGTCGCGCTTACTAAGCGTATTTTCTCTAGAATTCTCTTAATATCTTATCGGACTCGGTTCTTTGTTTTTCCCCTCTCCTCCTCCTTCTTATACTTTATATCTTTATAACTATATCTTTAGGACTATATTAAACACAAAAAACCTTATAAAAATCTTTCCCTTTATAACGACGAACGCACTGTTTAATATAACTTTCCCTATACTTTTCAAACCCCTCCTATTATATTCTTTTACTAATATTCTTTCGATTAATATTTCTTACCTCCTCTCTTTCTAATTAACTTTTATACCGAAATACCTCTCGAAAAAATTTATAAAAAACATAGCTACTAAGAACGACTACTAATTTAGCAAGCTAAAAGGTTCTTCGAATTATTCCTTTTAGTTACTTTAAATCGAATCCGTTTTTATCCAGGAGAAAGCCGCCGGAGCCGTCTCTTAAGATCTATATACTAAATTAGCGGAAATCCTTGCCCTTATACGTCTTATAGTTAAGGATAGTCCTCTCTCTTAGATAAAACACTATACGACTATAAAGTTAGCTTAAGAAGCTTTAAAAACCCTTTATAACCTAGTGAATTTCACCTTAAATTTTCTTCTTATAAAGGAACTATTTAACATAACCCTCGAAACCTATACTTCGATTAAGGTATATCTAAATAAGATAAAAGAGCTTTTCGATAAGCTAAATACACGAGAAATCAAAATCCTTAAGGTAGTGATTATTACCTAGATTTTAGAATGCTTAAATAGCTCCTATTCTAGCTTTATAACTAATATTTCTTAAGCTCTTTAAGATAACGCCTAAGCCTATACTTTAGAATTACTTTCCTCCTTTTTAATCGATAAGTTTAAAAGGATTGAAGCTTTAGAAGGTTTCTCTTTTAATTAGCTATTCTTTTTATATAGTAAAAAACCCGCCTTTTATAAGAATTGCAAGGAAAAGGGCCATGCTATAAAAGACTGTTTTTAGCTCGAGGAAAATAAAGATAAGGTAAAGGCAGTAGGTTTTAAACCTAAAGCTTCTTCTTCCTCCTCTTTTTATAAAAGGCCCCTTTTAATTAGACCTTCTTAAGACTATTTAAATAGGAATAATAGGCGTTTTACGCCTATACCCTCCTTAAAAGAGTCTTCTTAAGAGAGAGTTTTAGTTACTAGAAAATCAGTAGTTAAAGGCCGAAAAAAGAGACGGGTTTCCTTCTTTAAAGAGTCCTCTCCCTCTAAAGAAGTACTTTATATTTCTAACTCCTTAGCTTAGGTAAATAACCCTCCCCTTCCCTTTATACCCTTTATACCCTCTATACCCTCTATACCCTCTATACCCTTTATACCCTTTATAGCCTTTATACCCTCTATACCCTCTATACCCTTTATACTCTTAATACCCTTAATACCCTCGATACCCTCTATGCCCTCTATACCTTTAATACCCTTAATACCCTCTATGCTCTTAATACCCTTAATACCCTCTATGCCCTTTATACCCTCTACCCCCTTTATATCTACTATACCTCTTTTATATACACCTCTTTTATATACCTCTTTAAAAGACAAAAAGAAAGCTAATATAAGAAATATTATAAGACCTTTAAAGCCTCTTCTTTCCTCTATTTCTTAGGTTATTTCTAAGGTAGATAAAAACATTATAAAAACAAAAAAAGGGAATATGTATAACTTTATCTTTAATATAGGGGCTTCTAGATATATAGTATATAATAAATCACTCCTCTCTTCTTATAAAGATATATATATAACTATTACTTAAGGAAAAGCGTCTTTTATTATAGTTAAGGGCGTAGGAAATTTATATTTTCAATTTCCTAATAGCAATATACGCTATATATTAAAGAACTGCCTTTATATACTTTAAATTAGTGTTAATATAATAAGCCAATTATTTCTTTTTTCTACCTCTGCTTTAATAAGTAAAGATAATATCACTCTCCTTAATAAAGAGGCAAATATACTTATATAAGGCTTTGTTAATAACGGCCTTTATTATATCCTTATAGTTATAAAGACTCGCTTTTAAATTAACAATAAAATATATAATATTAAAAGCTCTATAAACAATATACCTATAGACAATATATCTATAATCAATACAATATCTATAAACAATATACCTATAGAGAATATATTTATAAACAATATACCTATAAATAATAAACCTATAGATAATACCTTTATAAATAAAGATAAAAAGAAGACTATAGATATACTTTTTTAGCATAAAGGATTAAGATATATAAATTATAAATTACTATATAGATACCTAAGAAAAAGGTATTTTAATATAAATATAAATAAAGCTAATATAATAAAGATAAAGCAATGCGAAGCTTGTATAAAAGCTAAACAAACAGATAAAAAGAAAAAGACTTCTTTAAGAAGGAAATATCTCTTTTTAGATAAAATACATACTGATATTTAGGGCCTTATAAAAACTCTTACTTATAATAAATACATATACTTTATATTCTTTCTAGATGCTGCAACTAGATATCTAAAAATGTACCTTATAAAAAGCAAGGCAGAATGTCTGCCTAAATTCTTAGAATATAAACAGGAATTAGAAAATAATATAAGTGAGACTACTATAAAAGAGGTTTCCTCTAATAATATAAGAGAATTTATATATAATATAAAACCATACTGCCTAAAAACCAGCCTTATATATAATACATATCCTGTATATACCTCTTATTCTAACGGCAAAATAGAAAGGATAAATAGAACTATACTTAATAAAGTCCGGGCTATACTTTTTACCTCGAACCTATTAAAATACCTATAGGGTGAGGCTGTTTTAGCAGCTATATATATATATAATAGGTCCCCGCACTCTGTTATAGGTTTTATATCCCTTATAGGAAAGAAGAATAATATAGCTTTAAGTTTAGAAGACTTAGATAAAATAAAGGTATTTAGAAGCACTATATTTTATAAGAATAAAACTCCTAATAATAAACTAGAGCTTAGAGCTTATAAAGGGGTAATAATAAGCTATAAAGATACCGCTTATAAAATATATAACTTTTCTAAACGAAAAGTAATAATTTCTAAAGATATAACTATACTAAAGAATAACTTCTTAAATAAAGAGAAATATACTAATTTTAATAACATACCCTCTTTAAATAAGATGCTAAATAACTATAACACTAGAAATAATAGTACTAGTAATAATAACATTAACAATAATACTAATAAGGCTAGTAATATAAATACTAGTAATATAAATATAAGTAATAATAAAAATATAAATACGAAAGATACTAGTAATACAGATAATAATACTAGTAATACCTAGCAAAAGGATTAAAGGATTTAAGTAGAAATACCTAAGAAGCCTACTAAATACTATAAAGATTTTATAGAATACCCTATATATAATATAATAATTAATAATAATAATATAAAACATATCCTTTTTACTATAAAAGGAAATAAAGATCCTAAAAAGCCTACTACTTATAAACAGGCTATAAATAGTCCGCAAGCAAAAGACTAAGATAAAGCTATGCTAACTAAACTAAACGAACTTATAAGTCTAGATACTTAGGAAATATAAGAGCTTCCTAGTAATAAGGAGGCTTTAGGAGGCCGATAGGTCTATAGAATAAAGAGGGATAATAAAATTAATATAACTAAGTATAAAGCTCGCTTTATAGCATAAGGCTATAAGCAAATATACGGCTTAGACTATATCGAAACCTTCTCTACAACCGCTAGACCTAAGTTTACTAGACTCTTATTAATGCTAGCTATAACTAATAATTAGTAAATACTATAATACGATATAAAAAATGCATTTATATATACAGATATAGATATAAAAACATATATAAATATACTATAGGGTTATAAAGACTATATTATAAATAAAGACCCTAAGTATAAAAATAAAAATAATAAGCAGTATAATAAAAATAAAAAGCTAGTTGCAAAATTAAAGAAAGCTTTATACGGTCTTAAATAAAGTCCGATGCTTTAGTATAACTTATTATTTAAGGTCTTAAGCGAGCAAGGATTTTCCTGCCTACCTATAGACGAAGGGGTATTTATAAACAATAAGCTACATATAGCTATATTAGTTTACGTAGACGATCTTCTATTCTTTAGGCCTATAAAGGATTCTATAACTTGCATAATTAATAAAATAAGCAAGGTCTTAAAGATTCAATCTTTAAGCGAAGTAAAAGACTTCTTAGGAATAACTATAACTATAAACAAAGCGAAAAGGGATATATATATATCCTAAGAAAAATATACCCTTAATAAGATAAAGGAATTTAATAAACAAAATATTAAAACCTTAAAAACCCCTGCTATAAAGGGAGTTAAATTAAATAAAACAAAAGACTATATAGCTATAAAAGAAGATATCTTATTATATTAAATGTAAATAGGCTTACTATTATTTTTAGTATTGTTTTTAAGGCTAGATATATTATACGCAGTAGTATTATATGCTAGATTTGCTTTTAACCTAGAAATACTATATTTTAAAGCACTAGATACGATCTAGAAATATCTAAATGAATATCCTAGCCTAGGCATATACTATGACTATAATATAGCATTTAATATGCTATTTTTCAAAGCCTATATTAATGCTAATTAGGCTAGCGATCTTATAGACCGTAGGTTAGTCTCTAGATACTATTTCTTTATAAATAATAACCTTATAAGCTAGGCTTGCTAAAAATAAAAATCTATAGCACTCTCTATATACAAGGCTAAATATATAGGCCTAAGAGAGGCTAATAAAGAAGCTTTATATTTATATAGCAATTTTAATACTATAGTAGAAGAAATATCTATAAATATACCTAAAAATAAAGTCCTTATAATTCTTATAGATAATTAATCTGCTTTTAAAATAGCAAAGAATCCTAAATTATATAAGCTAAAAACATTTAGGCTTAGCATATAACTTTATATAGAATAGTGTTAAAGAAAAAGAAATAGAGGTTTATTATATAAATTCTAAAGACAATATAGCAGATATATTTATTAAGGGATTAGGTTTTATACTATTTAATAAATTTCGAAGTTTACTAAGAATTAAAGAGGTTTTAATATAAAATTCCTATAATAAAGGCTTTTAGCTATTTCTTACTTTCTTTAGCTTTCCTCTATATAACTTAAGGTTTTTTTACCTATATAAAGGTTTTTCTTAGATAATAAAATAAAGAGGTTTTACTTAAATAATAAATAATAAGTTTTTCCCTTTAAGAAAGATTAAAAGCTTTAAGTTCTTTCCTATAAAAAATAGGTTTGCTTAAGCTATAAAAAAAGAATTTTTCCTTATCTTCAAGGTTTTTTTACTTTACTTTAGTTAGTATGTTTAAAGCGCACTTATATACTAGAAGTACCTTTTAAAGGAGGCTATAAGGGAGTAAAATGTACTCTCCCGCAGCCTATAAGCTAAATACAGCATAAATAACATATAGCATAAATACGCTAAAATAGATATTAAATTTGCTATAGAATTCTACATACTATACATATTTATTTAAATTATTCCGCGCATACATAAGCAAGATATAAGCAGATTAGGAAGACGTATATATAGCGACTATATATATAATCCGTGCTAAGTCGCTACGCCACCTTGTATTTCTTACGGAATTAATCCCTAGGCTTATAAATATAATATTAACCTAATAATAGCTATTAGCTTACTATGCATGACTGCGCTAAATAGGGGGCTCTTTTTTAAATTACTTAAGTTACTTATAGTTTAAGAATTGTCTAGATAAGGAGGCCTTAGTCCCCCCTTTACCTTAAATAGATTATTAACCTTATATATACATATCTTACCTATTTCTTTACCTTTTCGCACACTCTTTACATCTCTATAATCCCCTTACTCATAGCTATATATTTGCTCTTTAATTTTACTTATAAGTTCTTTAAGCTTTTAGTCTTTATTAAAAGCAGCTTAACTATAAAGTCTATTATTAAGTATATAAATAGCTATATAAAAGGTAGTAATAGCCGGAAAAGCTTTTTTTAAAGTTACTTTTAAATATAGCCTTTACTATATAGCTTATAGTTCGCAATAAGCCGGCGTACTATTAATAACTAGCCTAGCTAAAAAAACTCTTAAGCTAGTATTATAAGCGTACCCTTATACCTTAAGTATCTTACTACTATTAAATTATATATTTGCTAAGCGATTAATACTTAAAGCTTATTTAGCTTTTCGTCCTCTCCCTTCTTAAAGTATTAAGCCTTACTTAGTACTTAAAGGCAGTCCTTAAAGCGGAGGCGCCTTATTATAGAATCTAAACGGCTACGCCTAGACTCCTTACTTTACTTTTAAGAAGCCTTATAAAACCCCGCGATAAAAACGCTTAAAGTACGTACTATAAAGGCTTGCTTAAAGAGATATAATAGATATTACTAGTTAAACCCCGCTAAGGCTTTTAAGATATAACTATAAAGGCTTAAGAGCTTATTTAATTATAGTTTATAGCGTTTTTAACTATAAAAGATACTATAAAAACTACTAAGCAGATTTTACTAGTATCTTTAAAGGATATTTAAGGATTTTTACGGGATATCTTAACTATAGTTTAACTTATTTTTAACTATAAAAGCACCTTAAAAGATATAAGATAGACTTTACCGCGATTTTTAAAGGATATTTAAGGATATTTAAGGGATTTCCTTAATTATAGTTTATAGTATTTTTAACTAAGCTTATACTTAGTTTATTAAGTAATTTTATAAGGATATATATAGTTTATTTACGTATTAATAATAAATAGAAGGATAGTATAATTAAAGATCTTTAAAATTAGCTTAAAGAACTAAGTATAAAGTAGCTAGCTATACCTTAAAGAAAAAATAAGCTTTTTACTATTTTTAAACCCTTATATACGTTTATATATAATAATTAGTTTATTATACTAGCTTAACTAATAGTAATTAGTTTATAGTACCGGCCTTAACTTCCGGTAATTAGTCCGTAATACTAGCTTTAACTAGTAGTAATTAGTCCGCGCTTTATCCCCTTATCTTTACGCTATAAGGTATAGTAAATAATAGCAATTCCTACTTATTTAAACGGAAATCCTTTAAATATCCGCTAAGCTAAAAGCGACTATATCGTATAATTAAGTACTTATCTTATAGAAAGTTAAATATTAAACGATATTCTCTTTAATAAAAAGCTCTTATTAGCCTTTAAGTTTAACCTTAATAATAAGTACCCTTTCCTTAATACGCTTATAATAAAACTTTAAGATAAGTAAGCTATAAAAGTAAAAAAGACCGCGGCCTACTAAGTATATTAGTTTAATAATCTCTTTTATTCTTTTTTAAAGTACTATATTATAATAGCTTATAAAGCTAAATAAGATAAAAAATAAGTCTCGCTTAGCTTAGCTAAGACTACCGCCTTTTAAGAGGTAATTTGCTTTTAAAATACTAATAAAAGATAGACTATAAAACGATAAAACTTATATAACTAAGTAAACTAAATTTAATATTACTTAAACGGATCGATTATCCTTTAAATAAAAAAAGTAAGGACAAGCTAACATTAAAACTATCTAGCTCCTTACTTACTAAATACCTTTTAAATTAAACTTATAATAAAGTTACTTTATTCTTAGGATAATAAGCTTAGCGGATATTTTTACTACGTACTATTAATAAAGTTTAGTTTTAAAGCCTTAACTAAAAATCCGCCTTAAAGGATACTTAATAATTCCTTAGTTTAGCATTATTATTTAGCCTTATCCGTTATAGCCGCGCTAATTAAAGCATTTTTAAGACTTTTAATTAATAAAAATAAGCCTCTTATACTTTAAGCCTTATAGTATACTAAATCTTAAGATACGTATAAAGGCAAAAGGTTAAGCGCTTAATATTACGGAATCTAAATAGCTACGCCCGGACTCCTTACTTTACTCTTAAGGAGCCCTATAAAACCCCGTGATAATAACGCCTAAAGCACGTACTATAAAGGCTCGCTTAAGGAGATATAACAAATATTACCGGTCGGACCCCGTTAAGGTTTCTAAGATATAACTATAAAGGGTTAGGAGCTTACTTAATTATAGTTTATAATATCTCTAGCTATAAAAAATACTATAGAAACTATTAAGCGGATTCCGCCGGTATCTTTAAGGGATATCTAAGGATTTCCGCGGGATATCTTAACTATAGTTTAACCCGTTTTTAACTATAAAAGCACCCCGAAAAACATAAAATAAACCTTACCGCGATTTTTAAGGGAGATTTAAGGATATTTAAAGGATTTCCCCGATTATAGTTTATAATGTTTTTAACCGGGCTTATACTTAGTTTATTAAGCGATTTTATAAGGATATTTATAGTTTATCTTCGCACTACGGATAATATAGTTAAAGATCCTTAAAATTAGCTTAAAAAACTAAGTATAAAGTAGCTAGCTATGCCTTTAAGAATAAATAAGCTTTTTACTATTTTTAAACCCTTATATACGTTTACGTGCGGTAATTAGTTTATTATACTAGCCCGACTAGCGGTAATTAGTCCGTAGTACTAGCCCCGACTAGCGGTAATTAGTTTATAGTACCGGCCCCGATTAGCGGTAATTAGTCCGCGCCTTGTCCCCTTATCCTCGCGCTATAAGGCGTAGTACTTAATAAGAGTATTAAGACTAACACCTTAATAATAAATAATAAAGATATAGTAAGCGATACCTTTAATAAGCTAAACTTATTTATACTTAACGCGTAGATATTAAGATTAAGTATAGCTTTAAGCCCCTTAATAAGAATAGTAGTAATATTAAATAAATAATTTCTTAATCTTCTTTAAGTATTAAGAAAAGAAAACGTGCTTACTAAGCCTTAAAAAAAGCCTTAACTATAAGCTAAGGATATAAGGAGATTTAACCTATTAAGACTACTAAAAGTATCTTTTAATAAAGTCTAAGAAAATGATAAAGCTAGTATATTCCGAAGAGTAAACCGTTTTATTAACTCGATCTACTAAAACGCTAATAAAAGTAAGGCTTATATAAATAAATAAGCTATTTAATTGCCCTTTTTCCTTTAAAAAAGTGCGGTAAAATAGTAATTTAAAGACCTTTTAAAACTGTAATAAAAAGAACTTAGTAAGCTTAGCGTTAAACTAAGCTAATAAATCTCCGCCTTATTAAAACGGTTTAAAATCCGCTTAAATATAGTAATATAAGCACTTAATAAAAAGCACTTTACTATTAAAGATATAGTAATAAGGTCTAACTTTAAGTCTTAAATATCGCGCTTATAATATAAAGCTAAAGCCGCGCTTTATTAGCTAAACTACTTAATTATAATAATTTACTAAACGCTAGACGTTTATTTATAAGAATTCTTATAATATTTAATAAGAAACGAGGATATTAATAAAGAGATTAACAAATATAAGGAAATTCTTCCTTAGCTATAAGTTAAATATACTTAAGGATCTTAAAAGTACTTACTAGTGTAAAAGAAATAGGTTTAACCTAAAAAAAGATAAGGGCCGACTAGCTATACCTTATATATACTTAAAAGATAGTTTAAAACGCCTTAACTATCTATTAAGTGCTTGCTAAGGCCGTGGGTTATCTTTTTAAACCGCTTAGTAAAAGCGGATATACTATAAGTTTTATAGCGCTTACTAAGTTTAAGGAGAAACTAATCTAAATAGCTAAGAATATAAGCTAAGGTCCTCCGGCTTAAAAGAAAAAGAACCTTTAATACTATATACTTACTAACGCTAAAGCTAAAAGGGGTATACTTTATAACTAAAAAAGGAACTATAGTAAAGACTAACGACTATTTAAAGAATAAAGTATACGATATAGAAAAAGCTTAAATAAATACTAATAAAAGCTTAAAAGAAACCGCAATCTATACTATAATAAACTTAGTTTAAGAGGCAGATAAAGTATACGGATTTTATAGTAACGTATTCCTATTAAAGAATAAGCTTTATTAATATATTAAAGATAAATACCCCTATAACTTTAGCTAAGACGTTATTATATAAAAACGCAGCTTAGTATAATAAGTAGTTATCTAAAAGCTATAAAGCGTTTAAATAGTTAAGGCTTCTCTTAACGTTTAACTATTAAGCTTAAAAAGGCCGTTACGATTTACTTATATACGCTTATTAGTCTATAAAAAAGAAAGGCTTAAGATAAGCATTAAAGCCTATTTAAATACCGGGGCAGACTAAAGCCTTATTTAAGCCGACTTAGTAAAGACTTTTTAAGATATAACTATAAACTTCTCTTAATAAATTCCTATTTAAAGAGTAAGAGAAATAGCTACTATTAAATAAGTACAATTTACTACGTATATACTAAGAAAGCTAGATAGTAGCCTTACGGTAATAAAAGTAAGGATCGGCGCTTAAATAATAAAACGCTTAGCAGCTAATATATTACTTAGCTAAGATTTTTTAGTTCTTTATTAAAAAGACCTTATTAACCTTTTATTAGTTTTATAGATTAGGGCTTATAAAGTAATTAAAGCCGAAGTTAAGATAGTCCGGCTAAGACTAGTAATATATAAATAAGTAATTTGCTTAATTATTATAATAATTTTAGCTAGTTCTAGCTACGCCTTACTTATATAAGTTTAAGCGCCGCTATTAAGGCGTAATATAATATTATAATATTCTTTCTTAACGACCTTAAGCTTGCTTAGACGATAATATAAGATTATAGGAGCTTTATAGCAATAAACTATTTTAAGGAACCGCTAGTACTCCGCTAAGGCTAAAAGGTTAGGATAATTATAGACCTTAATAAGTAGTTCTAGCTATATAAAGAGGTTAACGCTACTACTCCCTTAGCGGAAGTCTTTATAAAATATCTAAATAAGATAAACCTTGCTAAAGACTTCTTATAAAAGGATCTTATAGTAAACTATAAGCTTAAAATTAGCTAAACTAAGGACTTGCTTAAACTTACTATTAATAAGGGCGTTTAGATTTATACTAAAGACTTAAAATATATATTAAAGGTTTAAGATATCCTTTAATTATTTCCTTGCCTTTAAAGGGATAAGGGAGTAGTATATATTAACAAATCTAAATATATACGCATTCCTTTCATAAAAAGATAGTAATACTAATAAGTCGTATTAAGATTATACCCGTTAAGCGATAAGGATAAAAAAGTAGTAAATACGATATTTAGCTAGCTAACTAAATAAAGATAATTATAATAAGTTTATAAGCTAACTTTATTCGCAGCGCTAGTATTTAGAATATAGAAGATAGTAAACGGAAAAGAAAAAGAATAAGTAGTTATAGACTTATAAGAGATTAACGCTATTATTACTTTAAATGCTTACTTAATACCCTTTTAAAGCGATATAATAAAACGCCTTTAAGGAAAGAAGTTTATTAATATAGTAAACGTATAATCGTTTTTTTACTAGTTTTTAATTTACTAAGACTACTAAAAAAGGTTTATAATTATAAGCTATTACGGGCTAAAAAGATTACTAATAATACTTATAAGCTTTAAGAACTCGTTAGTATATATTTAAAGGTTTATTAATAACGTTCTTTTTAGATATTAAGAATACGCGGCGGCCTATATTAATAATATTATTATTGACTTTAATATAGCTAAAAAATACCTTTAATACTTAAAGGTAGTATTCCGCGCTTTTTATAATTATAATGTTACTTTATCTAGACTAAAGTCCTTTTTAGCGTACTTATTTATATTTCTCCTTAGATAAAAGGTAAACGCTATTAGCTTAATAAATATAGATATACGTATATAAGCCTTAAGGGATATTACGTTCTTAAAGAACCTTTAATAGCTTAAGAAAAAGATTAGCCTTATTAAGTAGCTACGCTATATAGTCCTATATTTTGTTAAGGAAGTCGACGTTTTATAAAGATAAAAGACGGAGCTACTTTAAGTAAAATAAGAAGAAGGAGTCCTTTTAAGGGGCTAAGGATAGGCTTAATATACCGCGAAAGCCGCTTTTTAGCTTACTCCGAAAGAAGAAAAGGCCTTTGCGAATCTAACTAAATAGCTTACTAAGCCTTAAACGATTTACAACTTTAACCCCGCTTAATAACTATTTATTTAAATTAATATATCTTAAGAATACGGAGTAGTAGCTATAGCGTTTTACTTAAAGGAAGGTATAAAATAAGATAAAAAGACGCTACTAGCTTAAACTTAAGTCTAGCTTATTATTTACTTAAGCTACGCCTTTTAAGGCGAAGAGCCTTAATACTAGCTTATAAAGCTTATAGTAGCCGGTTTAATATAAGCAGTCCGTAAGTTATATATAATAATACTATCTATAAAAACGCTATAAGTAGTTATCTTTACTAACAATATAAATACTTATAGAATTATATACTAACTATCCTTATTCTTTATTAATATAAAATCTAATAATAAGCTAGTCTTTGCGTTTTAATACTTAAGCTAATTCCCGCTTAAGGTATACTATATCCTAAGCATTAAAAACGTTATGCTAGACGCTTTTTTACGTTTAATATATTAAGATAATAAGCTAGTATCTTAAAACTAAGAAGGGGAATTAAAACGTATTAAAGAAAATAACATAATAAACTATCTATTCCTTTATATAAAAGCATTAATCGAATTACCGCTTCACTAAAAAATAATCGATAAATATACGGAGGATATATAGTAAGTAAAAATTATTTTTATAGCTTAGCGATAAAGATAGTATCCCCGGACTTTTCTTCCTTTAGTTATAAGGGTTACTATACTTTATAAAGAATAATAAACGCGAAAAACTATATATCTTTAAGACCTATACTAAGGAGATCGTTAAAAACGCTTACGCTAAATATTTTTATACTAGCCGCACTTATATATAGTAAGATCTATTTAAAAGCTTCTTAATTTTCCGGCTTAGTAAATATATAGATAAAGTCGTAAATAGCTATAATACTTACTACTATAACTAAACCGATTAAAGTAAAATGCTAAAATAACTTATCTCGATTTAAAGCCTGCCGGTTTTATACTATATTATAGTAATAGACTTTATTACTAAGCTCTTAATATTTTAAGCTAAATAATTCTTATAAAAAGAATTTATAAAGAACTTATTTAATACCTTATTAACTATAACTAATAAATTTTTAAAGATATATCTCCTTATCTTAAGTAATAACTAGTTTATAGCGGAAGACTAAGAATAAGCGTTATATACTAAGCTACTCCGCGCTAATTAAGGTAATTTAAAGGGGATAATCTTTAACTAGGATATAAAGTTTATTTTAGTATTTTAGCGGACTTTATAGTAAGCCTTTAAATAGAAGCTTTTTATATTTACCGCTTAGTACCTTTAAACTAATAGCCTATTAGAAAGATAAAACTAAACTATAAAAATCACGCTATAATTCTTTACCGCTAATTTCCTAGACTTATACTAAATCGATATACTAGTCGCTTTTTAGTTTAGCCTTAATAATTCCTTCTTTTTAATAATTTATATAGCCCTTAGTAAGCTTATTATAAAAATAAAAATAAATAATAGCCTTTAGTTTCTTAATAACTATTTATACTTATAAAACTAAAAGGTCTTATAAGAAAAAGCTAAGTTAGCTATTGCTTACGCTTAAGCCGCTATAAAGGATAAAAATAATAAAAAATACCGCCCGCTAAAATAGAAGATTAGTAATTAAGTCTAGCTATAGTTTAATAAGGGTTACTATATTACGGATAGTAAACTAGCGAAGCTTTAAGAAAGATATACTAAGCTGTTTAAAGTTATAATTAAAGTAAGATAGCTTATATACTAATTAGATATAAAAAGGTCCTTTAATATTTATTTAGTCGTTTTAGTAGTATAACTATACTTAGTAAATAAGCTAGCTATATACTTAAGCTTAGTTTAAAATAAAGGGATACTTTACTTAAATAGGTAAGAAGTAAAATAAATCTTATAAAGCTATATAATAAAAAAAGACGGCGGAAGGCTAAGAAAGGAGTTCCTTATAGCTTAAAAAGACTAGCTAAGTAGCTATAACTTATAAGTAAATAAAAAAGCGGTCTTCTTACTAAAGATCGTAAAAGCCTTTAAAAAGCGTAAAAGAAGTTAGCTACTTAAGTAGTTTAAATAAAAGTATAACGCGCGGCCTTTATAACTTAATATAAAACTCTTTAACTAAAAAAATTAAGGAGTTAAGCTTAAGCATAAGACTTAAAAGTTACTATAAGTTATAAAAAACTATAACTTACTACGCTTAAGGTAATTAATTATTTTAAGAATAATATATCGCCGTTTACCTTAAGTAATAAAGCCTTTTTAGCTTTATAGCTTACTTATTTCAATTCTCTCCGCCGCTTACCCTTTTTTCTTTCCTTTTTTTTTATAACTATATTTCCCTTTACCGCTAGCTTTAGCCCGCCGCACCTTACTTACTTTTATATATATAACTTTCTTTACTTTAAGCTTATAATCCTTATACTTTTATTCTAAGTCCCTTTTTTATTTAATATCTCTTATAGCTAAAGCTAGCTATTTTATAACTACCTTTTTAGCCTGCTTTCCTATAAGCCCTTATACCTTTAATTTAAAAAAAATAAGCGGGCGCTTAAGCTTTATAAAAGTAAAGCGGCTATTCTTTATAGCCTTAAGTCCTTTAGCAAGAGTTAAAACCTTTAAGTTTAAGCCTTTATATAAACCTATACCGCTTTTTATAACCGCGCTTAAGCTAATAGATTTAACTTAGATTTTAGTGCTATAAAAGACGGCTTATATTACCCTTTTTAAACTCTTAACTTAAATAACTTACCTCTTAGCTTTAAATTATAGCGTAGTTTAAACGGCCGGTTTTATAACAACTTAGCTATACTTCCCGCTTAGCCTTTATTATTTAAAAGCCCCCGCCGCCTATATATTTTTTAAGGCGTAGCCGGAAATCTTTATTAATAAAATAACTAGCTAATACTTAACGCCTTTAAGTTAGCTTACCTCGCTATAGTCTTAAGATTTATTATAGCTATTATAGCTAGTAGAAACCCGCTTTAGCTAAACGACTAAAATAATATCCGCGCTATCTTTAACTATATATTTAAGGCCTAGCTTAATTAGTTTATAGCCGGGTTTATAGCGGCGTTTTAAGCTATTATAGCTAAAATCCTATCTCGCTTTATACGCGGTCTAGCCCGCGCTATAAAATCCCCTTTTTAGCTTATAGCTATTATAAGCCTTATAGACTTATTTTGTCCCGCTTAGCGAACGCTCTTTCTCCCCGCCGCTATACTTAGCTTAGCTATATAAAGGTATATAAGCGCTTTATTATAATCTATCCGCTATCTTTTTTTAACTAAAAGAGATAGCAATAACTAGCTTAGTAATATATTCCGCGGCTTAATTTTATAAAAGCCACTAATAATAACTAATATAATCCTTAATAAGCTTAGCTTTATAAGCCTATACTTTATTAATAAAATTATAATAATCGGAAGTTTTTACTTAGCTATAAACTACGCTAAGTTTTACTTATAGGCTAACGAAAAGTCTAAACGCGACTTAACTTTAACTTAAGCGATAAAATTCTTAGGCTTTAATAGCTACTTTATTAGCTATACTAACTATATACTTTATATTCTCGCCTTTAAGGCGCCCTTTATAAAAAGCTTCTTTAAGACTATTAAATACGTTTAGAACCTTAAAAGTAAGGAGTTAAGTATTAAGGCTATTAAAGACCTTATTACTCGCTTTTAAGCGGGAATATAAACATTTAATACCTTAATACTAACTATACTTATTAATATTAGCGGGACGGCTTACTTTTACCTTTATACTTTCTTAGTAGCTAAACGCGCGTTAGTTAGTAAAAAGGCATAAGTAATAGCGCTATATAAAAAGGATAATAAGTTAGAAAGCCTAGCAATTAAAAGTAAGGGATAGCTATAATAGCGGTAATAAGTAAGATATAATATCTTACTTATAAGCGGCCTATAAAGCTAGTAAGTAATATAGAAAACTTAGCGGAGGATTAAAAGCGGCGTAAAGGGTAAGTAAGATAATAATACGAAATAAGGCTTAAATAAAGCTAGTCTCTTATAATATATCTTACTAAGGAAATTATATATTTCTTAGCGCGGAGACTCCTTATTACTTTATAAGTGCTTAAACGTACGCCTTAAAAGAAAGTTAAAAACCTTATTATAAGTTTTAGCTAAACGCGCTAGTCGCTTTAATAAAGATAAAGACGTATAATTAAATAAGTAGTAAGAATTTATAATAACGCCGCTTACTTACTATTTAAAGCTACTTAGCTACTATTAGCTAGATAGGCCGAAAAAGCTATTAAAAAGATAAGGATAGCGCACTATTAATATAGCGTAAAGATATTACTATAAAGCTATTACTTCGCGCCCCCTTTACTTTATTTTTACTTTAAACTAATAAAGACGTTAGCTTTTCTTTTTAATTTAAAGGAGTTATTATAAAATCTAAACAGCTATGCCCGGACTTCTTATTTTACTTTTAAGGAGCTTTATAAAACCCCGTAATAAGAACGCTTAAAACACGTACTATAAAGGCTTACTTAAAAAGATATAAGAAATATTACTAATTAAATCTTATTAAAGCTTTTAAAATATAACTATAAACGCTTTAAAGCTTATTTAATTATAGTTTATAACGTTTTTACTTATAGAAGATACTATAAAAACTACTAAGCAGATTTTGCTAGTATTTTTAAGGGATATTTAAGGATTTCCGCGGGATATCTTAACTATAGTTTAACTTGTTTTTAATTATAAAAGCACCTTAAAAGATATAAGATAAACTTTACCGCGATTTATAAAGGATTTTTAAGGATATTTAAAGGATTTCCTTAACTATAGTTTATAGTATTTTAAACTAAGCTTATACTTAGTTTATTACGTAGCTTTATAAGGATATCTACGGTTTATTTATATACTAACGATAGATAAAAAGATAGTATAGTTAAGGATCTTTAAAATTAGCTTAAAGAACTAAGTATAAAGTTACTAGCTATGCTTTAAAAAAAAGATAAGCTTTTTATTATTTTTAAACCCTTATATACGTTTACGTGCGGTAATTAGTTTATTATACTAGCTTTACTAGTAGTAATTAGCTTATAGTACTAGTCTTAACTAGTAGTAATTAGTCCGTAGTACTAGCCTTAACTAGTAGTAATTAGTCCGCACTTTATCTTTTTATTATTAAACTATAAAGCGTAGCACGCCTTTTTATATTAATTATATACTTATTTACTTAAACTTTTTATTGCTATTTTAAAGCGAGCAATTAATTGCTATTTTATGTTACTTAAAATACTACTTAATACTCCTTATCTTTTTATAATATCGCGATTTATCGCTTTTATATCTCTTACTTATAAAATATATAAGCTAGTTATACTTATTTTTTAAGTATATCTTAGCTTAAGTTTAAGTTAAGTTTTAGCTATACTTTACTTTTATTTACCTTACCTTTATCTTAAAGTATAAGGTTATTAACTTTACTTATATAGGCGATTAACTTTATATTCTCCTCGTTTACTTATATTATCGCGATAATATACTCTTTTTATATTAATTATTATAGGAGGTTTATATACTTATTACTAAGGGGGACTTAACGTCTTATTAAATACGCGCTATCCGGGATTATATTAACTATATATCTTATCTCCTTTTTATTAAATGCCTTTTCCGGCTTATCTTAATCGCGGCGCGATAAAGCATTAAGTACTACCGCTAACCTCCTTAAGCGGTACTTTAACATAAAGTTATATAAAGTAAGCTTTATTACTTATTTACTTTACTTTTTATTTAACTTTCTTTTTATTATAAAGTACTTTAAATTCTTATAGTTTATTAGTCCTATAAACGCTAATATATTATATAACTTTAACTTTTAAAAGTTTAAGTATTATATAATTATAAGTAACTCTTTATTATAAATTAGTAGTTATACTCCGCTATATTAAGTCATTTTAAGAAGAAACCTATTAAGTATTATATTTTATTTAGTCTTACTTATATTAGTATACTACTTATCGAGTACTTAAAGCAGTCCGCCCTTAAGTATATCTCTTTCTTAAAGTTATATAGCTATAGTTTTAGCGTATTATAAAATACTTCTTAAATAAATCTCAACGTAGCTTAGTGCTTATTAGTTTTTAAAAAGGTTATATTCTTTTTATAAAGGCTATTAAAGCACTATAAGGCCTTAGTATAAAGTAAGATAAAGGTATAATAGTAATTTATAAACTTAAAAAAGCTTTAAACGCTTTTTATATACCTTAGCGCTTACTATATTTTAATAGCTTAAATCTTCTTTAAGTTATATTAAACCTTACCCTTTACTTATATAATAAAACTTAAGTACTTTACTTTCTTTATTATAAAGTTATATTTTTATAAGTTTAGTATAAGGCTTAACCTTTATAGCTTTTTAAGTACTTTTACTACTTTATCTTAATAGTTACGGAGCGACTTTAATAAGTAAATTAAAACGTTATTTATATATACTATAATAAACTAATAAAGGTAGTCTTTTAGCACTTAGTTAATATATCGTTAAAAGGTAGCTAGCGTTTTTATAAGGCTAAATAAGCATACTTACTATAACTACCTTTATATTAAGCGCTCGTTATCGCCTTTAACTATCTTTTTAAGCCTTTTCTTATTAGTACTTCGTAAGGAAGATAAAGGCGCTTACTAGCTTTCCTTTTTAGATATTTACGATCTTTATAGTTTCCTTTAATCCCTTTTAATCCTTAAAAGCTGATTTAAATCCTTGTTTTTTTAATCTAAATCTAGTCCCCCTTAGTATTATAAACTACCTTATTCTTTTTTATTTACGGTCTCCTTAAAAATACGTTATAGCTTAACTTTAGTATTATATAGACGAATATCTATTTTTAGTGCTTATTAATCTTTATCTTAAACGCTACGATCCCCTTTATTTAAAGCGTTAATACGTCCTTTAAAAAAGGCCGTAGTAGCCTCCTTATCTTATTTAAAAAGGGTATTTATAGCTTTATCACTACCCCTTTACTTATTATAGTATAGTAATTATAGCCTATATCTATAAGTATATTAAGCCTTTTTTTCTTATTAATACTAACCTTAAATTATACTAAGTTTAGTATAAAGTACTTCTTTATTAACCTTTAAGCCGTTTATTATTTCTCCTTCTTTTATAGCGCTTAACTTCGCGCTAAAGTTCCTCTTTTCTTAAATCGGAATCTACTTTTATTACTTTCTTAGCTATAGCTATAACTACTTATAAAGTTCTTTCTTTCTTCTTTTTATAAAAGCAAGTAATATACTTTATTATCTTATAAGCAAAACACTTTTATATATTAAGCCGGCTTTATCCTCCTCTTAGCTAAGTTATAGCGTTAATTTTACTTATTAAAGTATTGCCTGCTATAGAGAAACAGTTCGATAATACCGTACTATTAAAAGGTCTCGCCCCGGCCTTAGTTAAGGGTCGGGACGCTAATTATCGTCTATATGCTTATATCTTATATACCGATATATAAGTAGCCGGAGCGCTTATATCTTATATTCCGTAATAATTGCCGCCTCGAAAGGAAAGATAATAACGTCCTTATTATTTATAAGACGGGACCTCCTTAGTTTATTAAGCTAGTAGCTAAAAGCTACGCACGCTTATATTATTACGCGCGCCCGGGGGAGCCTTATTTCCGTATAGACTTATAAGTCTACTTTCTCGCGCGGGGATCGAACCTACGCTAAAGGAATTGCTACTATTTACTACGGAGAAATAGTGCGATAATACCGCACTGCTAAAAGGTCTCGCCTTAGCCTTAGTTAAGGGTCGGGACGCTAATTATCGTCTATATACTTATATCTTATATACCGACATACGAGTAGCCGGAGCGCTTATATCTCACGTTTTATAATATTGCTCTTTAAATTTTTATAGTCTTAAGTCGCCCTTCTTATTACTTTTATTTAGCTTTAAAACGGCTACTTAGTTTACTAAACCCTTTTTAGCTTTACTGCGATTTACGCTACTTAATTAATATACTCTAAGAAGCTTAAAGTTAAAAGGTTAACTATTATAAGTACTCCTTTAAAGCGAAGGCTTAAAGCGCTTTTTAAGAATACGATCTATATATTATATAGCTATAACCCTTTTCTTACTTTAAAAAGCCTTTATTCGAACTTAAAAAAGAACGCTATAAATATTAAGTTCTCTCCTTATTTAATCGTGCGGATAGCTACCGCTACCTACAATTAAATATTAATATTAAGGTAAATTAAATTAAGGTACTTAAGGAATTCTTCTTTATTATAACCTTAATTTATACCGGTATTATAATAAGTCGCTATAGTTTACTATAGCTTTATATTTAAGTAATTATAGATTAAGTAAAAAAACCTCTTTTAAGCTTAAGAAGAAGTCTTAATCGATCTTATACTTTTTTTATATATATTGTACTTAAGGCATAAAGTAGCGATACTAGCTATTAAACTTTCTTAGCGCTAAGAGTAGCTTCCGCTAATCTCTTTTCTTTATCGCTTCTTTTTTTATTATAAGTATTATAGCCCCCGCTATTATATTATAAGGTAGTATTAAGCTACTAGTTAGTAAGCCGGCCCCTTTTTATATATACGTCCTTACTATCTTTTTTTGCTTTTATATTAAGACCTTAAACTAGCTTATTAGCTATTAAATTTACTATTAGCTTATTAAAACTTAGTAGCTTATTTTAATGGCCTTTACTTATAGCGAGAAGATCGCTTATTTAACTTTAGTTTTAATATCGGCCTTTCTTAGCCCTCTCTCCTACCCCCTTTAAGTATAGCCCCTTTACGCTAAGTAAGCTTCTTACTTATACTATATTATAGTTAGTAAGTATCTTTTTAGGTCGTATAACCTTATCTAAAAGGAGGTTTAAAGATATTTAGGGCCTATATATACTTAGTTTAGTAGTATATAGCTAAATAAATATTTATTTAAAGCTAAGAAGGGAAGAGGAAATCTCTATTTAAGCTATATAGCTTCTTACTTTATATAGGTCGTTTAGGTAACCCGTGCTTAAGTTAAGTTCGGGTTAAGGTTAAGCTAAGTTTAAGTAGAGTTTTATACGACTTTAGCTATATATTAGCCCGACTTTAGGTTATTTGCTATAGTAGAACTATAGCTCTTTTTATAATATAGCCTGTAATAGTAGCTTAGTATTATAAAGCTAACTATATATTCTTAAAATAATATTAAGATTATATATAAAAAAGGAGGTCTTTTTTAAATTTATGCTTAAGACTTAATCTTAGGTTTTAAGCTATTTTAACTAAGAAAAAAGCATATACTTTAAAGTAAGTATAATAAGTATTAAGGTTAAGGTATAAATAATAAAAAGAATTATATTAAGTATAAAAAGATTATTATAAGCGTTAAAACTAAGAAAAAGAAAACTAAACTAGAAAAATTATTATATAAAAGCAAGTTAAGCTTGCTATTATTATTAAAAGTATTTTGTTATTTTTTTTAAAGATACGGAAAATTTAAACGATGAAAATAAAGTATATATTACTATTTAATATAGAGAATAAAGGTAAAACAAACTAGTTAAAAGTAATTAAGGAAGTAAAGTTAATATACTAAGTAATTTATTAATAAAAACTAAAAAGTATGTTATTAAAACTAAAAATTATAATATAAACTTTTAAAGGAGACTAAAAGGAGAATTTATTATTAAATCGTACTATATTCTATTATACCTATCTTTCTTTAATTTAATTGTTCCTCCTTTTATAATCTTTTAAATTAAATAAAATTTATACTTATGTTTTTATTTAATTTTATTAAAAAGTAGTTTATTTTACTTAGTTTTTATCATTCTTAAAATTTTAAAAAACAGGTAGTATATAAAGCTATAATAAACTTAAGCATAGTCTTTTTACTAAGGAATATATATAAATAATAAAAGAAAAAAAGCTTATAACTTAAAAAAAACTTAAAATCTTCTTTAGTTTTTTAACTCTTTTAATAAAAAACTTCTTAAGCTTATATTTGCTGTGTTTAATAGTAAAAACGCCTATATATCTTTAAAATATTCCTTAGTTTTAAGCTTTTTATTTTAAAATTATTTTTAGAATTTTACTTTCGTATTTTTATTTTGCTTTTTTACCTTATTAAACTTAATATTATTTTCTTTTAAAACCGCTTTTTATTAACCTTTTTTATTTTAAGACTCCGGCTTTAGGTCTTTTTTTAAGCTTTTTATAGCTAGCTTTTTAGCGTTTTTATAAAAAGGGTCTATTTATCTTAAGGGCAAAAAGAAAATAAACAACTTCGATAGTAAATAAGTTTAAACTTACTTTAAGACTATAATTAAAAATTAAAAAGTAGCTTATACGCCTTAAGTTGTTTTTATCCTAGCTTTTCTAAGCCTTTTAGGTTTATAATAGGTATTTCTTATATTAAAGTAATTAGTATAATAGCTTTTATTTTTAATTTGTTTATTAAGAGATATATAAGTTTTCTTTAATATAGTAATAAAATTAGCTATAAACTCTTTTAGCTAAAGGAAAGCTATTATTAAAGCGGCTTATAAAAGGTTCTCTTTTAAAAAAGAATAAGCCTTATATTAATACGGGTTCTTTTAAAGTTTAACCTCTTAAGAACTTAAAAAGTAAAAGGAATTATAAATATAAAAGTTAAACTAAAAGTCTTTAAATAAAATCGTGCCCTTTATTATTTTTATATAAAAAAGCCTAAGTAATCCCTTAGTAAGAAAAAAGTATAAGAAAATATAAAAAGTCTAAAGACTTTAAAGCTATTTATACTAATATTAGCTTTTAAGGTTATTAAAGCTAATAAAGATTCTTTTTACTTAATAAAAAGAAGTATAAAGGTTATAGTAGCGCTATATATTCTTTTTTCCTTAAATAAAAACTTAAAAAGCTTTAAAAACTTAAAAAGCTTTAAAAACTTAAAAAGCTTTAAAAACTTAACCTTAAAACTAACTTTATTTAAAGTGATTTAAGATATTAATACTTTAAATAAACTTTTTAAAAGACTTAAGAGATTTTGTACACCTTTTAATTAAAACTTGCTAATTTTTTACTTATTATTATTAAAAGGTCTTAATTAATAACTATTATAATCCTAATTAACCTTTAGTCTTTAAAGTAAGTAAAGCTAAAAGTATCCTTATATTTTAACTTTTATTATTAAAGCTAAAGGTTTGACTTAATATAGTAATACGTCTTTTTTTAATAAGTATAATATCTTTAATAATTTAAGGAACTTAATATAAGTAAATAAATTTTTTTAAAGGCTAGTATCTTATAATAACCTTAGTAGCCTTAAGGATTAAAAGATAAAGGGGCTATAAGGAAAGGTTTAAGCTGCTAATTATAATAAGTTAATTATAAGCTTATAAAAAGCTTAACTTTATAAGCTAATGTTATAATATAAATTCTCGCTTAATACTTTTAGTTTATAATATATAAGACTTATAATACTCTTTAACGTAAAGAAGGCCTATATAGGGTATTTAATAAGAGAGTAATTTATATAAAAAGAATTAGCTCATAGATAAAAAGTAAGAATAAGTAACTTAGTAGTAAAGCTCTTATTTTATGATTTTTATAGCTATTTAATAGCCTATATATCATACGAAGTAATTTAAAACAATAAGGAAAGAACAAATAGTTTAATAAATAATAACGAATAATAAATAGTCTTTATTAAAAAGGAGGTCTATAAAAGGTCTGTATATTAAAAGGTAAAACAGCCTTTAGTCTATATATAGCTAAGAAATCAAGGGAAGCCTTAAAAAGGCCGAAATTAAAGGAAGCCTTTAGGTAGCTCGTGCTATTACTACTACTACTACTATTACTACTACTACTACTACTACTACTATTACTTATAGCGTTTTAACTACTATATTAAGGAAAAAATATAATATACCCCCGTAAGTTAAGCCTTAAAAAAAGGAAGACCTAGATAGCTTTAAATAGCTATTTTAAGCTAAAGTCTAAAAACAATAAGTAAAGGTCCGTAATATCTATAAGTTAAAGCTACTTTCGAAATTTAAAGAAGCGTTGTTTTAATAGTAATTTAGGAAAAATATCTACGCCTTATTAATTAAAGAGGATAAAATCGATAGTAAATATACTCTAAAGAAATTCTAACTTAACTTAGTAGTTATAGATTTTAACGTACTTTAAGGCTGTTTAAATCTTTTAGATTTCCGAGGTAATAAGGCATAAAGTGTATTTATTGTTATAGAAAATCGAAGGGATTTAAATATCTACTTTAAAAAAGGTACTAAAAAGGGCATAAAATCGAGATAAGTTTTTTTACTATATTTAAGAGAGCTAAAAGCTCTACTTTTTTAGAAAAGGTAATAATAGTTTATTGCTTTTTAGCAAACTAAGCAATAAGTCCGTTAAAAAGGCTTATAACGTATCCTTAATTAGATATTTTAGTTTTTAAGTCGTTTATAAAAGTAATATCCGTTTAAGTAAGTAGCTCTAGGTCTTTAGTATTAGAAAAATAGATGTTAAAATAGCATAAGGAATAAAAGTAAGAAATAAGGGACTTTACTAGCTATATATATTACTTAAAGGATTTTTATATAGATTTAGCGTTAGTATTTAAGGCTTAAAAGATATCCAGTCTTATAAAAATTGCTAAAATATTAATAAACCTTATAAAGGACTAATAGTAATAGATTTATTTCTTAAAAGTAGTAGCTATATTCTTCTTAAAGGTCTTAAAAATAAGAAAAAGGGACTCTTTTTAAATTAAAAGGTTGAGGTTATATATACTACGCATTTTATTAATATAAGTAGATTAGCGAATATATGGCTTTTTAAGCTACCGGTCTTAAATAATATATAGTTTTAAAAAGAAAGCAAAAGTGCTATTATTAGTTAGGGAATACGTTTTTTAAAAATAAGATATAAAGTCTTTAAGCTTCTTTTAATTTTCTTTTTAAAATATAATAAGAATATTATTAATATAAAAAAAAGTATAGAAGAAATTCGCTATAAAAATATAAGGCTCCTTAAAGCACTATTAAAGCTATAAGAAAATAAGAGTTAAAAAAACTTTTTTACTAAAAAAAAGTAATTTATAATATAATAAAAGGGGTTATTATTATACTAATAAAAAAATTCGACTAGTAATGCTAAATAGTATTACTGCCTTTATACTAGCTTTATAAAGCAACTATACTATTAGTTTTATAAGGCACCCCTAAGCTAGCTACTAGCTACCTTATAACTATCTCCTTTTTATAGTAATACGTCCTTAAGCTACTAGCTTAATTAAGACGCCTTAAAGCGCCTGCTTATAAGCCCCGGTTCCTATAAGTAAGGATACCTTAGCTAACGCGGGCTCTTAAGACTTAGCGCGCCGCGCCTTTCGGTTAATTAATATAGTTACCCGTAGGCCTAGCTGCTTAATATCTTAATATATCTTAAGTCTTATACCCCGCTACTACCGCATGCCTATTACGTGCCTGCCTTATTAGCTTAACGTAGCTAAGCTAGTTACTATCTATCGCCCGATCTTAAATATAAAGCTATTATTAAGTATTATAATTATAATATAATAAGAGGGGTTGCTATTATACTTATAAATAAAAGTCTACTAATAATACTTAATAGTATTATTACTTTTTATACTAGCTTTATAAAGTAACTATACTATTAGTTTAATAAGGCACCCCTTACTTAGCTACTAGCTACCTTATATAATTATTATAGTTTATAAAGGGCTTTTACTAGCCGTAATATATATTTAAATATTTTAAATTTATTTAAGAAATAGATATAGATTCTTTTATTAAAGTTTATATTAATAAATATATTTATAGCGTTAAAAGATTAAGTTTTAAAGTTAAATTTTATAACTATAGCTATAAAAATACAGATGTTTCTTATTATTAAAGTAGTTATATAAGTCTTTTATTTATTATAAGACTATATATACTACGCCTTACGGCATAAGGATAGGGGGATAAGGCGCGGACTAATTACCGCTAATCGGGGCCGGTACTGCGGACTAATTACCGCCGGTCGGGGCCGGTACTATAAACTAATTACCGCCGGTTAGGCCG
>JAPEBW010001034.1:0-32726 GCA_027405785.1 Ophiocordyceps robertsii
TCCTCCCTTGCTGCGCTAGCAACACATAGTGGCCGCGGACCCCAATCATGCATCGGCGTGCGGGCGGGCTGGCGGGGAGCCGGCCGTCAGAGTATAGCGTGGCATGGCATCCCTCTAGCACCCATTGCTGGGGCCGTGTCGGGAGATTTCGACAAGGCGTCCTCAACCGTCTGACGGACAAGAGAGGCTCGGAGCTGGCCGATGGAAGCAGGCCCGAGGACGACACAGAGGGATGCATCTCTGATGAGGTCGGCTAATCACGGACATTTTCCACCTACGGGGGTGACGGGGGACGGGGAACCAGTGGAGAGGACAGAGGGGCCCCCGGCTGTCAGTGAAGCTTCCCAGGCGGGGCGGCGCACCCTGTCGACTGTCGACTCACTTTTAACCCAGCACTCGACGACACATGCTCCAAGCCGCCCGCGGATGGCACGTCGACCTTCCGGTCGGGCGGGCGCAACTATGAAAGGACATGGGTAAATAGGGGAGGGGTGGTTCGTGAGCGCCGGGGGCCCAGGGTTAGCCTTCCGCCGACATGGCGGCTGATGGCCGGAATACTACCCCCCTGGCAGGCCGCTGCTGATGGGGCTCTCCTGGCTCTCGGCCATCTGGTGGACGGATGAGAGGGAGAGAGGGGCGCGCAGAGGCCATTGCCGGCCGGGCAGCAGACGACGACAGGGAGAGACTAGACGAGCCGACTCGAGACGCGACACACGCAGGTCGTGGTCAGCTTGCGACATGCCCGCGTCGGAGTACCACTCCGCCTGCCGCGAGGCGAAGCCATCGCCACCATGACCTTGGACCGGCAGCTGGTCCGGTGTTTGGGGTTTTGGTTCCTGCATCAGTGCATTCGATGGCAATTCCTCGTCATGTACATACATACTCGGAAAAGAGCAAACACCTACTGTAGGTAGGCGCGGGAAAACTTCCTGTCTCTCATGCGCGCTGTTGTCCCCGCCACTAGAGTGCCTATTCGTACATACAGTAGTTAGTTGACGGAGGATTTTGGCCAGTGTGCAGGATGCATCGACGATGCGTTTGGCCCATTTGCCCCCCCGAGAGAAGGCGGTCGTGCTTGTCTATGCATGTATGTACGACTGACGAGGACTTTGAGGCGAGAACAGGTAGTAGGTAAAAAGTACCTGTGTAAGCGTCGTCACGACGCCTTGCAGTCTTGGGGATTGCAACTTCGATCGCATAATGTGGGCGCAACATGTACGATGGCCACGCCTGAAACCGGCAGCACAGACCTCATTTTGCCATTTCATCTTCTTCCACAATCTGCACGTCGTTGTCACAGGAATCTGCGTCCATGTGCACATCGCCAGTCACTTACATGTTTCATGGCACGCAGAGAGAGGCACGTCATGCAGCCCGCGGCGGGGGGGAAAAGAAAGACGGCGAGGAGATGGGGGGCTAAAAAGAAAGTCGAGAGGGGGATGACGGGGAATACTGTAGGTACGAATAATGGGGGCAAGGAAGGAGGTTGATGCTTTCCCGCCATCACCTATCCGTACTAGTTAGCCCATACCTGCGCAATGCAACGAGGATTCTCTTCAAGAGGAGGAGAGGGGAATCCGAGAGGGCAAAGAGGTGGTTGGGTTGATTGGCCGGCAAATGTGCTCCGCATCGAGCCTAAAACCAAACCGCCTTCTGCCCCTCCCACACCAACTGCACCGCAACTGCAATTGCATGATGGTTTCATTGAACAATCAGCGATCCGTCCCGCGGCTTGGCGTCTGCCTCGACCCTAGGCCCACCCACCATTGCCAAGGCAATACTAGGTAAAGTGTCTGGACGGACCGAGACTTGAAACACGCGGCTAGCACCCGCCATCTCCCCACAGCCCACCTCATGCGCCCTTGGTGTTTGGTGTTTGGTGTATGCGAGCACATTCATTCATTCAAGGCGCTGCTTGCGTGAGACGGAGACGAAGCTGCAGGTTGACGGCCCGCAGAGCAGTGTCAACTCGGCACCCCAGAAAGACTGCCTGACCACCTGCCTGGCAGACTCGGGACACCAAGCACCAGCCTAGTTTCGTACAGTACACAGTACCCAGCTCCCGTGGCGCCCATTTGCCGGGCATCCATGGAACATGGGCTCGGGAAGAGGAGCCGTGCCCGTCACCAGGCCATATCAAGCAGGTGCCGGGGCCTGAGTTGGTGGCCGCCATCGACAGACCCGTGGCCACAGCCCTTTTGGCCGGGCAGGGGGGGGAGTCCCGGTGCAGCGGACGCGGGAGCTGTTGGGCCCGTTGAACATTTTCCCCTCTCCTTTCTTTTTCTCTCTCTGTCTCTCTGTCTCTCTCTCTCTTCCATGTACGAATATGTACATGTCCGCACATGCGTGCGAATACTCGTGTGCCTCCTCTCACGGGTCACATGTCGTTCTATTCGTGTCTCTGTCTTGTGCTCCTTTGGCTGAGCCGCCATCGCAACGCCGCTCCGCCCCCGGGTCTCTCCTTGCCCGAGACGCCACTGCCTATTCTCGTTTACGAATGAGTCTTGCCGCCTGGTCATGGTCATCTACCAGGTCCGTCTGTCCGTAGCACGTTTTGGGGCCAACAGGGCCTGGAAACCCTGTTAGCCTAGGAACCTACCTACTGCAGAAGAAGGTAGGCACTATCCACAGGGCCCGGCCCAGCCTCAGCAGCAACCTCCGCGAGTCTTACCTGCCTGTAGTATTCGTACTGCCTACCTAAGTAGGTACCTGCCTACCAGGTAGGCAGGCAGACAGCCAGGCACTTGGCTACGCATCTACTTACCTGGAATGTAGATAGCTACGGAGGGAAGGGAGAGGGGTATCTGCAAGTCCCTTCCTCCCCGCCCCCCCCTCTCTCTGTCCGTCGCTGTCGACACCTGACCTCGTCCCGACAAACACGCAAACGCCATGGACGATCCCTCCACCACAGCGACACGACGACCGTCCCACATGCATCGCCCGGACGCCCTGCCAACCCGAGTGAGACCATCTCTCCTCGTGGCCACAGACGGCCCTGCCCTCTGTGGGGAAGCCGTGGGTCGGGCCATGAATGGTCTTTGGTGGATGCCTCAAAAACTCTTCGGCCTCGCCGTGACGACGTCTACGCCGCCCCCCTACGCCGCTGACCCATGGGCGGGACAGAAAAGAGGTCACACGGCGCCATCACCATGGCATGCTCCGTACCCACGGGCTGGCTTCCTCTGAGCGGTGCCTTGCATGCATGCAGCATCATCAGCCTCAGCAGCGACCTGGAACACGCATCTGCGCCGCCTCTGTCCGTGCGCTCTCGACCTTTTGCCCTTGGTCTCTCCCATCTTCCCGAGCCATGTTCCAGTACCCTTTGATCTTCCTTTTTCCTCGGCCTGCTTCTTCTTCCTCTGGTCTATTTCGCCGCAGGTACGGTTTGCCTGTCGAATGTGTGGTGTCTGGGTATAAGGCTTTTCGAGACTCTCGGTCCTCATCGTCCGCCTCTCTCGGTGCACGCACACGCCTTGCCACCTCCCCACACCCCCCCTTTGTCCTTCCTTGCGTCTGCCAAGCAAGTCTCTTGTGCCTTTTCAGACAGCACCCGTCGTTGACTCAAACATGCAGCCAACTAACTATCCGCCTTCGTCTCGACCTCGCGCTGACTCTGCCAACTTCTTCCCTCGCTTCCACCCCATCTCACCACCCCCAACCGCTTCCCCGCGACCCCTGTCCTGCAAGTCTGTCCGGCCGAGATCGCTGCAACGCTGGCTGCTTGACGGCGCCCACAGCGACGGCGCCACCCCCTTGTGACCAGCCCCTACTGCCCGGCACCGAGTATCGGCCTTCTCACGTCGTTAAAGCCCGGCGGTCACCTCGGCCCAGAGCCATTCCGTCACCGCCGCGGCTCTATATGCTTCCAGGCGGGCCGTTCGCGGTCATGCTGTGCTGCTTTGTTGCTGCTGCCGCCGCCGCCGCCGCCGCCGCACTTGGCGAGGCCGCCGTCCTGCACCCCCCTTATCTCTGTCTATCCTTGCGCGTTATGATGCGTAGACGTCGAAATGGCGCACATCCAAGCGCATGGATCGCCGACTAGCTTCTCCAACCGTGCGCCCATGGTCGTCTTTGAGGCAAAATCTCATCTCGGTGCGGCAAACACCCGCTCAGGTACGGTCTGGCTCCTACCTGGATCCAGGCACCACACATCTGGGAAAGGATGGCTGTTGCTGCAGCGCACGTCCAGCGTTTTGGACTGTCTGTCAGATGTCAATTCGTGGCCATGCGGCCAACCACATTGGCTCCTCGCTCTAGCGATTTTGGCCCACGAGCCATCATGGACGGCTGTCTCGGCCTTGGACGCTCGGGGGCCGAGACTGACGTGTCCGATTTCCCGTCACAGCCAAACCAAGGCCCGTCTGCTTCGGCCTGGCAGCTTTGCGCCCACGCCTCGTGACCCTGTCCCTGCCCTTGTCTTTCAGTTATCCCCTTCGACCTCTTCCCCGCTTCTTGCTTGTCACCGTGCTCGCTCCCTTGCCCCGATGCGCGCTGACCAGATCCTCGGACTCGGGATGCTGAAGCTCTGATCGAGAGTCAGATACGTACGATTCGATGCTGCCCTGATCCGCAGCAGGGCCTCCTCCTGGACCCTGGCCACTCCACCAACCGCGCTGATCTAGGTGTGGTCAGCCCTCGAGAGGACGCCATTTTCTAGTCGAGAGTGGTTGATGACGACAGCGTCGCGACCACGTGCATCCGGGCCTCTCGAGAGCAGTGGGCCGATGGGGGAGAGTGGGACTCGCGACGGCTGCAGTTGCTGGCGGGCCGTTTTCTCCGTTCCATTGCCTCGCAATCCCCCCTAACCTATCCTCCTACTGCTGGGCCGCGGCAGCTGAGTGAGCTGGCTCAGCTGAAAGCCGTTCCCACAGGGCCGTTTCGTCACACCATCCCTCTGAATCCCTTGGGCACATGGGGGAACGCAATAGACATTGGTGGTTGATCGTGACGCGTTCGCAATCAGCCTCCTATACCTTGCGCATTTCTCTGCCACACTTCCGCTGAAAGGGATCGGGATGCGACTGGCCACGAGTTCGGCGCGTGGGTGGACAGTGGTATTCGCAGAGCCTCACGGTGGCTCGTCTCACATGAATAGGCCGTTGGCCCGTGTAACAGGGCCCCTCCAGTATTTATCATGTGGTTATTTATGGTGAATGTTTCGGTTTTCTTTTCCCCCTGAAGCCAAACCATCATTTTTACCGTCCGTCGTCATCCCGCCCCCAGGCCCTCGCAGGTAACCCATTCCGCCAATCGCTGGGCTCGAAGACAATTTATTTGGCCCGCGTCCGAGAGTGGCTGTTTGAGGCTCCTCTACTGTGCCGGAATCATGGCAAGCCTATTTGCCTGGAGGTGTGACTGGAAGAGAGAGACGGCCTGCGACGACCTGGCAGACTCGTCCCGCAGAAACCAGTAAACACGATTCTTTCGTCTTCCTTGAGGTCCACTTGCGCTTACCGCGCCATTACAGGATAGCCAGGGTGCCGTGTGCCCCCTGTTGGGCACCTAGGCAAGGCGAGGTCAGTGTCTGAAGATCGGCCCATCATGACTCTGTGTGAGACTCGGTGTCTAAGTCGGCGCGACTCCGTTCTCGATGTGCTGCTCGACGTGGAGTCGGCCCTCGCGGAGTGAAAGACAGTGGCTGGAGGTGACGTCTTGTCCGTCGTTGGAGGTGTCGGGAACATTTGGCGACTCGAATCACTCGTCTTCTTGATTGGGACAGGCAGCCTTGACACGTCCGGGTGGCCACAGTGTCGCCGATCTGTGTCTTACCCTCAAACGATATGAGAGGATCGCCCGCTGGACTCGCAAGGGGCGAGGGAGCACCGACGTAATCGCCCTCAGGGTCGTATTTTCATCGGACGATGACCCGATCTGCCCCCAGCAGAGGCGACAACCCACACTTCGATCCAAGAGGAGCAGATATCCTTGTGAGAGCTGGGCTGGACTGGGCTGAGGTGGAAGAGCCTCAAGCACACCAACGTGGCAGATGGTACTTGACCTTTTCATAGACGACAAACGTGACCCACGTCGCCGGCATGACTCTGAGCACGCCCGGCACCAGGCCGCGGTAGAAGCCGACGAGGCCCTCCTCACGCCAGGTGCGCACGACGACGCCGCGGAAGCCCCTGCCGAAGTGTTCGTCGGCATGGTAGTTTTGTAGGCGGGTCCTCAGCACCTGGTAGGGGTACGTGACGGCGCCGGCGACGAGCTTGGCGGCGCTCGAGAGGGCGACGGTGGCCTGCGTCGACATGGGCGCGTCGTCGTTGTCGCCGGCGGCGCCGCTGCTGTCTCGCCGGCGGCGGGCAAAGTACATTCTCTTGGCAGGCTCGTAGACAGCAAATTGCACGGCGCCATGCGAGACGCCCAGCAGAGAGACGCCCAGGCCGCGGTAGAAACCGCGCAGGCCGTCGGCGGCGTAGATGGCGCGCGCGCCGGCCAGCATGGACGGGTAGGCGCCGGCGGCGGCGCGGTCCGACGACAGCATGCGCGTCTTGAGCACCCAGACGGGATTGGTCAGGGCCGAGGTGGCGGCGCCGGCGGCGGCGCTCGAAAGGAAGAAGTCTGCGGGCGACGGCTGCTGCTGTTCGCCAACGCCGCGTGCCAGGGCGATGGCGCGTTCGGCGCGGGACTTGAAGAAGAAGAAGGAGGCCCAGCCGGCGGCGTTGCCGACGAGATTGGGCGTCAGGCCGCGGTAGAGCGAGGCCAGGGGCCGGTCGCTGGAGGTGAGGGAGCCGAGAAGGGCGACGGTGGTGGGACGGGCGGCGGCGGCGCTACCACTGCTGCTGCGGCTGCGGTGGACTGGTTCGGGTTCGAGGCGAAGAGAGGCGGGCCCCGGAAGTCAGCTTCGGCAGCTTCATGGGCGGGGCACACGACGAGGCTTCGCGCTGCTCACTCTGCATGCGCGTCTTGACAATGTCGAGCGGATGGACGACCAGAGTCGCCACGGTGCCGGCACTGAGACCGGCGACGGACTCGACGAGGGCGGGAGAGGGGCCCGCATGGCTGGGTTCGGCCATGTAGGGGCTGCGCGCTGCTGGGCGTGCATTGTCGTCGAGTGAGTTGGGACTCTTTTTTTTTTTTTTTTTCCTCCCTCTCACCACGCCGACGCTTGACCGAGGTCGGCCGGCTGCGGAGCTACATGAGGCCGGTCAATGTGGGGGCCCGGAGCCCGCTGGTGCGCGGCGAATGAGCAAGGGCATCTTGAACCCCACGAGGGCGGAACACAAGTGTTGATGTGAACCGCTTTGCGACGGAGTTTCTGCCGGCCACGGTGCTGCTCGACCTCGTTCTCTGGAGACTACACCCTTACACTCCTCGCATGGCTCCGCCGGCCGACCCCAAGGAATACCCTCCCCGGATCCCAGTCCGGCCCGGGTCGGCTGTGGAGGAATGCCGCGCTATGATGGAGCCCGAGCCTACGGCGGCGCCACCGCGTGTCCGGGCCGCAATCTGGCGAAGCAAACGACGATGGCCTCTGTGGGCATGGCCCTGCGTACCTTTGATGTTGCTGTGCACCTCCCCAGAACAGAAGGTTTCCGAGGCGGCCGAGGGGCCGTCCATTGTCTTGGTAGACGTGCTGGAGAGTCGTGGTGTGCAGGTGAGGCTTGCGCCCAACAAGTAGCAAGGCGAACTCGTCAACGAGCAGTAAAGAGTAAAGAGTCGGTCATAGAGATGCGAGTGCATTTGCGAGTGCACGCAAGTTGTTGTGCGGGTTGGTGGTACACGCCTTCCAGAGCTCCCTTCCATCAAGCACTTATCCCACGCGCCATGCGTCCGTCACGGGCAACCGGAGCCGCGCCCCAACGCCATAGGTGTGATTTCGTCCCCTTCTTCCGAGGTTTCCAAACTCTTCGCTTGTTGCTCCCCGTTCGAGTTCGTATAATGTACACCATTCGCCGAACTCCCCCCCCAGGCCGTGTCATTTAGGAAAGGGGAGAGAAAAGGCTAGGCTAGACGTCAGCGAATGCTCTAGCCCAGGCCATTCAAGTCTCGGGCAGCCATCTCTCTCCCTCGACGAAAAGGCACACGTACCGGATGACCGAGGGCCGTGGCTCGCTGCGGGTATAGCCTGCGGGACGTCAGTTGCTGCCGCAGAGCTGCTGTCGAGCCTGGTGGCCGTACCGAGGTAGAGAATCAGAGGAAGATAGCCACTGGTAGGGCGACGGTCAGCACGGCGCCATGCGAGCCTGGCTGTTGGGGCCCATCGTACTAGTGGATCGCGACGCGGGAGACGTCGATGAGCTTGGCAATGCGCTCCTGGGCCGTCCCTTGTCAGCGCAGTCCATGCCATGCGTAGGCCCGCGGCCCTGCACTAACCTTGGACTCTTCCGAGAGGGCGAACATGCTGCTGACAGCCGGCGACAATGCGCTCTGATGACGTCGGGATAAATTCAATGCAAATTGCCAAAGCACCCTGGAACGGAGAGGCTGGTTTCCGCGCGACGAGAGCGTGCGGCGAGACCGGGAACGTGGGGGATGGGCTGGCAGGACTCTTCGGGGATGAGGCTTCCAAGAAATTTCCGGCCTCATGATTTACCAGCTTCGGGGATTGCCAGCGGCCCAACTCCGGCAGAACCCAGCTTTTATGTGGGGACCTCTAGGTACCGAAACTTTTGGCCGAGCTGCCCCCAGTCTCGCTCCCTCTCCCTCTCTCGCTCATGATATCCTCCTCAGCTGCTCGCCACAATCCCCGCCCTCGATCCCTGCGTCGCGCGCACCTAAACACGGAGCCTCTTCTCCTTCCAGTATTCCCTGGCCGGCTCGCTGCACAAGCGAGCATCCACCGCCAACCATGGCGCAAAACCGGCACTGGTGCGCCTCACCGAATCCAAACCCGTCCGAGTCGGCGGCATCTTGGCTAACCAATCCGTCCGTGTCCACAACAGGGAGCAGGATAAAGAAGCGACCGTCTACATTGGCAACATCGACGAGCGCGCCTCGACGGCCATGGTGTACGAAATCATGCTGCAGATGGGCCCCATCCACAACATCCACATGCCGCGCGACCGCGTCACCCAGAACCACCAGGGCTTCGGCTTCGTCGAGTTCCGCGGCCCCCAGGATGCAGAGTACGCGGCCTCGGTCATGAACGCCATCAAGCTCTACGGCAAGCCTCTGCGCGTCAACAAGGCCAGTGCCGACAAGCAAAAGGGCACCGACGTCGGCGCCGAACTCTTTGTCGGCAACCTCGACCACATGGTGGATGAAAAGCTCCTCTACGACACCTTTACCCGCTTCGGGCCCCTGCTGAGCTTGCCCAAGGTGGCCCGCGACGATGCTGGCGATAGCAAGGGCTTCGGCTTCGTTAGCTTCGCAGACTTTGACAGCAGCGATACCGCCATTGCCAACCTCAACGGCCAGTACGTTCTCAGCAAGGAGGTCTCGGTGCAGTACGCCTTCAAGAAGGATGGCCGCGGCGAGCGCCACGGTGACGAGGCCGAGCGGCAGCTGGCCGCTCAGGCCAAGATGCGCAACATTGTTCCCGAGGCACAGCCCATCCCTCAGGCCTTCCTGGGCCCGCACCCCGCGGCTCAGCCTCCCGCCTCGACAAAGGGGGTGCCTTCTGGCTTTGATCCCTCCGTCGTCCCCGGGAGCATGCCGCCGGCCGGTGTTCTGCCCCACGGCATGCCCAGCAACTTTGCGCCGCCTCCCCACCGTGGCCCTCCCGTCTACAACGGCGCTGCTCATCCGCCCATTCCTCTCCCGGCCGGCCGCGGTGCCGTTCCTCTGCCCCCCGCGCCCACAGGCTTGCCCGCACGACCGCCGCAGAGCCAGATCGGATTCAACAACCCAGCCGACTACCATCCCGGCGGCTTTCGCCCTCCCAACGGATCCCCTGCCCAGCAGGCCTTTCCCGGCGGGCCCCCGGCGCCTGGCTTCCCTGTCCCCCCACCCGGCCCGTCCGGCACTCCCCCAGGACTGCCTCCAGGCTTTCCGCCGCCCTCTGGATTCCAGCCTCCGCCAAACTTCCCCCGTCGCTAGAGAGCGGTTCACCTCGCTTCACAAGATGCCCCGAATCGTCAAGAAGATCGATTTTCAGTTTATTCGATAGGTTACGGAGCCACATACTCCGCGTTGTCATTTGAACGACGCCCTCGTGCGAGGTACGACATCCTCGAGCCGCGTCCGCGCCATTGGGGTGGTTCAACCACAGTGTTTCCTCCTTGATGCATAGACGCTAACATGGTTGGTGACCGCCGTGGTCAGGTATCGTACACCATCGCCTATATTTATTGCGCCCGACCAGTTGGGGAACATGGCCAGCTAGTTCTCCTTCGCCCCCTCTGCACCAATCGTTGTGGCCGCGAAAGAACGCCAGGAACAAGCACATGGGATACATAGAGAGAGACGGGGAAATTGGGCCCGGGGCAAACAACAGGAGGATACTTCACCAGCTCCCGGCAAATGCATCTTTCGCCTCCTTGGTCGCCTTGTCCCACTCGTGTCTCGACTCGTCGCGCTGGCCCTGTACCTCGTAGGACTGCGCAAGCATCCCGTCCGCCACGCTCTGCCAGAGAATGTTGCCGCTGCGCTGCGCCTGCTTGGACGCCGCCCGCGCGCTTTTGAGCGCCTGTTCGCCAATCACGTTTTCGAAAAACCGACTTCGCATGATGCAGAGCGTGACGGCCGCGCCCAGGATGTTGTTTGTGGTTTTGGACCCGGCCATGGCGGCGTGGATGTGCTGCTTCTGCTGGTTCAGCTGCTGCGGGGGCTCCGTCTCCAGCGCCGCCACGACGTTGTGCCAGGCGGTCCGAAGGTCGATGTTCCAGTGGTCTGTGCAGTGAGGCTGCAACTGCTCTATCAGATCCTGAGTCTCTTGATCCCTCCTGCAGGAAGGGTGCTGCATGATCCACAGCCGATTCAGGCCCGCAAGAAGGGCGATCTCGCGTTGCCCTGCCCTGACGCCAGCGGACCCCTGGGGGAAGGCGAAGCATCTGTCGGTGAAGATGTGCAGGGCGGCCTGGAGGTTCCCCGTGCCCTGATGGTAGACGCCGGTTAGGTAGACAGAGAGCAGCTTGACTGCGGGCTGCGTCGCCGGCGTAATGGTTGTGCGAAGCTTGGACAAGAGGTGCTTGACCGTCTCCCACTGACAGTGGCTCGCCGCCATGAGCCCGAGGAGAACGTTGAGGTACGCCTGCGTCTCGACTCGCCAAGTCCGCTGTCGGACGGCCGTCGCGAGCGAGACGGCCGGGCCGTATGGAATGTTTGCCGTTGAGCTATCCCCTGCAGAAGGGTACAAAGCAAGTCAGAATGCATACTCCAGGCAAGAGAGCGAAGCGACTCACAGCTATCCAAAATCTTGACTCCCTCTCGCCAAAACTCTGTTGACCGGCGGCCTTGAGCAGAGGGCTTGTGCAAGTTGGCCAAACCACTAAAGGTAAAGCTGCAAATGCACAAAGTCAGCAAAAGGATCGAGGCCTCGATGGTGGTTGGGCATCAAAACATACACGAGTGCTCGCAGCTCAATCTTGGTCATAAAGGACATGACCAGGTAGTCAAAGGCCGAGTCCGCCTGGCCCGCTCTCACAATCATGGCCGTGTCGTCGCTGACGGTCCTCGCGTTGGAGGGTTGCTTCTTGATGGGGACAAGGAACTCGGCCCTCACGTTGTGCCACTCGTCACACTCGTCCAGCCTCATCTGCAGCAGACGCAGCTTCTGCGACGTGTTGTCCGGGCTCTGGTGGTGCAGGCTCGAGGCAAAGTCGAGCAGGAGAGCCAGCACGTCGAGCTGCATGATCTTGACCGTCGGGTCGAACTGGAACTTGGCCGCCTGGGCGATACAGGCCTGCACCCTCTCGATGCTGCCGTCCTTGGGCGTCTTGAGGAGGCTGAGTCCCTCGAGGATCGAGGCCAGGACGCTGAGCGCATTGTCGCCCCTCGTGTTTGCAATATGCTGCACGGACCTTATGTTCTCGAGAGCGCCGGCATCCGAGGCGTTTCCCATTTCCATGTAGAATGTAGACTTGAGCAGCCGGAACGCGTAATACCACTGGACGTGCTTGAAACTATTCGTCGGTCAGTCGCATGTTCGGGGATCCCATTCGGCATGGTCAAGGAGGGGGCTCTTTACGTTTCGCAATCCGAGATGTGTCCGTCGACAGCCTTGAGAGCGGCTTTGTGGCTGCGCTGAAAGAGAACCTTGAGCATCAAATACTGCATGCAGTACTTTAGGTCGACCAGTCGATGCTGCAAAACGTCAGTGACACGCGTCCAGTCAAAGAAGCACAGGCTCTCATCATCTCACCTTGTCGCAGAGCGTGATGCCCTTGCCCAAGGCCATCTCCGCCTCCATGAGGTTCTCCGTCTCTTCTTGCAATGTGGCAGCGTACCTTAGACGCACACGTGCCTCCTCTCTAGGTGACAGCCGGCAGTTCTGCAGGGTTGCCTCCAAGCAGGACAAGCTAGTGGCTATGAGCTTTTGGTACTCGTCGACCCGCTCAGGATGGAGCGACATGACCACGTCGTGCACGGCGGAGCGTGCCTTTTCGAGGCATTCCTCTGCTATCGCCACCATGATGGGTCCCGTGTTGACTGGTCGCGGCTTTGGCGGGATGGCGGGCGATTTTTTCGTGATGCTTGGCGAACGCGCCGAGAGCGCTGGGGAGTTTGTCACGGACGAATGCGGGCTGGACTTGAGCCTTGACGGCTCGGGTTTCGGCTCTGCTCGTTTGAATCCATGACCGAGGGAGGGATGTGCTTGTGTGGGAGAGGATTTGACGGGGATGCTCATCGACTGCGACCTCGCGTGGGCTACGCTCGCTGGTGGTGCCGGGTCTGGCGCTCGGGACCCCGAGCTATGCACAGCCCCCATGGCGATGGGTGGAGGCGGACGAGGTGCCTGAAGGATGTCTTGCGGGTTGACGAAGTGGATCTCCTGCTGCGCTGGGGGTGGAGGTTCTTGGGTTGTCGGAAGCTGTGGCTCCGGAGCCGGTCGATGCGATTCGGGCGCAAAAGGTCTTGGCTCGGACAGTGACGGTCGCCGCGGGGGCTGCGGGAGGGGCTGCTGCTGCTGTTGTGCCGGAGGACGATGTTGTGGTTGCGGACTCGGTTGCTGGTGTTGCTGCTGCTGTGGTTGCGATTGAGGCAGAGGGCGCGGCGGTAGAGGCTGAGGTTGCTGCAGCGGTGGGTGAGTCGAGGACGGTCGAGATTGAGGTGAGGGCTGGTGGAGAACTTGGGGCGAGGGCTGGTGGTGAACTTGGGGCGAGGGTTGGTGGTGAACTTGGGGCGATGACCTGGGACTCTGATACATCTGCTGCTGCTGCTGCTGCTGCTGCTGCTGGAGAACCTGCATGGGCCGCATCGGCGGTGGCCGCTGAACAGCCGGCGGGGACATGGCCGTGGTGGCAGGCACGTTGTAGGGACTGGTAGCAACCGGCCGACCTTGCTGGTGGAAGGGCATCACGGGCGACTGCATCGCCGTGCTGTAGTGCGGCTGCGGCGGTTGCTGGACGGGCGCAAACCTGGCGCCTGCGTCGAAATTCGAGAAGGCGTCCATGCCCATGCCATAGTGCGCCATGTGTTGCTGTTGCTGTTGCTGCTGCTGCTGTTGATGCGGATCGTCGAGTTGCGGCCGCGGCATGTGGTATTGGCTCGGACTTCGAAACTGCCCGTGCTGATGCTGAGCCGGCTGCCGCCCGTAAAACTGCTCGTGCCCGCCGCCGCCGCCGCCGTGGTCGTACAGAGCCGGCGGCGGCGGCAACAGCTGCGATTGCTGGTGCTGTTGCATGTGATCCTGTGCCGGGCCCTGCTGTTGTTGAGCGTGATGATGATGGTGGTGATGTTGCTGTTGCTGATGCTGCGGCGGCGGCTGCTGCTGCTGCTGCTGCTGCGGATGGTGATAGCCGGCCTGCTGGGCCCCATACAACTGATCCTGCTGGCCCGGAAAGGCCGCCTGGCCCGGTGGCAGCGTGCCTCGGTAGGTCATTGCCGGTGGCGCCGTCGTCTTGTTGTCGGCATCAGGCGACGCGACCGACGACGGGGTGCGGCGCGCTCGGCTCGTCGGCGAGGCTCGAGGGGAGCAGAGGGCGGCCAGGGCGCCTTCATGCCCTCATCACTTGTGTCGCTGGCGTCGCGTCGTCGAGCATTGGCGCGCGCCAGGGGAAACGTCTCGAGATGGGGTGTTCGTGGGTGGACGCGAGAGGGAGTTGGCGAGGCCGTTCGGCGGATGGTGGTTCGAGGTTGGAGGCCAGAGGTGCAGCAATGCTCGTGTACCGAAGATACCTGGACTGGGTAGGCGTGTACATGCTCGGTAACACGCTTGGGATGAGCACCCCCCACCCGCCACTACCTAGTACTGTTGGGAAAGGGCACCACTTCCGTGGCCGCTACTAACGCCCTTAGGGGCTAGTGGCTGCCTCTAGTGCAGACCCGGCCGCCGTCCCCGGACGTCACATGGCCCCGCCGACTCTATCCAAGTACCCAAGTCCCGAGGTATCTGAGATACCCAGGTAGGTATCTCGGGTACCCGGTAATCCTTGCCTTAGCTACAGTACTACCGACCGACATGCCTACTATAGGTAGCCGGATATGTTTTTGGTACCGAGTAGCCATTCGCCTCTTCCCGGGCGAGCCGCAAGCCTTGGGCAAACGTGTTGCTGCTGGTCTGGTGCTGTACATCATCGCATCGCCAATTTCTACACATGCCATGCCCACGCCGCGCTGCCCCAACTCTAGACGAGAATCAGACATACATACAGACAAGCTCCCCAAACACCATGGATCCCTCCCGTATGTCCAAGCCAGGCCATGGCCAACACAAGGCAGAGCAAGCTTCGCTCCTTAAACGCCGTCGCAGCCCATATGCCTAAACTCTCGCAAAGCACGCGCCCTCGAGCGCGTCCGCAACGTTGCAACTCACGAGCCCCCTCTCTCTCTCCTTCACCCCACGCAAACCCACTCGGCAAACACGCACCATCGCGCCGTGCGGTCTGCCAAGACCAGGCCCCTCCACAGGCCCTTCTCCGAGCACTTGATAATCGTCTCCCACGTTCCGCCATCGCTCGGCTCGTCGTCGCTGCCGATGGCCCTGCCGATCAATCCCATGCCTCGCCGTTCCTCCTTCCGCATAAGACGGAGGATCTTTCCGCCAGGTGTTTGGATGGCCAGCTTAGCCGGCTTCTGTCCCGCCACGATGCCCGTCGCCGAGCTCGGGTTCGACCCTCCCACACTCGATGTCGTGATGCTCATGGCTGAGCTCGGTCGCAGGAACGGAATGGGGCTCGTCGCTCTCGGGTTCGTCGCCGGCGTCAGGGCAGACTGCGGCCCGTTGGACAGCGAGCTCGGGTGCTGTCTGATGGCAAACACAAACGTGTTGTTGAGCGCCAACCGCTGACACTGAGGCTGCACCACGTAAATGTCGTGTCGCTGTGCGTGAGGCGTCGGATGCCGCGTCACAAACTCGTAGGGTGGGTTCTCGCCCGTGTGCACAATGGGCAGCGCCATGGCCAGCGGATGGGGTATGTCCTTGATGCTGTGCATCAATCCTCTTTGCCCGGCGTAAATCTTGAGCGTCCCCTGGCCCTCGTCTCCGGGCAGCAGTGCCTTGACCGTATATCGCTTCACGCCGTTGAACCATTCGGCCTGGGCCAGCGCCCGCTTCCTGATAATGTCGCCGCTTTCGAAGACATCGCCGTCCGTGTCCTGCGAATATGCCCGCGCCTCCACCTCTGCCGCCACCTCGACGTCGGCCGCCACATTGAACTTGATGTGCACCATTTCCAAGTCTTCGATTCTCGTGGCACACGTGTTGTACTCGACCATTTCGATTCCGCTGCGGAAAAAGGCCGGGCAGGTGCATGGCAGGTTGAGCAAAATCTCATGCGCCACCGGTGGCACAATGTGCTGCTGGTCGTGATGCTCCGGGACATGGGTCCAGCAGACCTCGGTCGGCCGAGCCAGAAACCACCAGGGATCCGCTGCCGCGCCGCTCGCGCTCGAATAGAGCCCACGCTTGGGGTTCGACGGACTGGCCAGGCAGCAGTCCAAGATGCGCCATTCGCCATCGACAATGACGCCGTTCCACCAGTGGTTTGACCGCGGCACCATGTTCAGATCCGGCACGTCCCCGGGGCTCTTGAGATATCCTCGGATGACCTCGCACTGGATTCCGACTGCGGCGCACATCTCCATGACCAGGACGGCGTACTCTTCGGCGCACCCACGCTTGGACTGGATCACCCGTCGAGTGTCAACCTCGCCCTCAAAGTCCTCTTCCCAGCAGATCCTCTCGGCGACCCAGGTGAAAATGGCTCGCAGCCGTTGGACATCGCTCCGATAGGGGCGGCAAACGTATGCCGTCGCGAATGCCTTTGCCGTCGCCATTGATGATGGTGGCTCGCTGATGAAGCGCGAATTCTTGTCGACCTGGCTCAAGTTGATGGCTTGATAGTTCAGGGGGTCGTCCACCGGCATCCCGTCGGCCCCCTCGTCGCCTTCGATCCCGTCATACAGTTCATCCACCGGGTTGAGTGCGGGGTGGTCCATCATCTGACAGCGATCCCTGCGTTCGTTCCTCTCACTCTTGCTCAACGAGTTGGAGCGGTTGACGTCCCGGCGCACTTGTACCCAATCTACTCCGCCGCCGAGGCCCATCTCCCTGGCAACCTCTCGTCCGGCCGCCGGGCCACCGACTCCCGCCATGGTCGACATTGGCGAGGTGCCCTGGGGCAATGATCGATTGAAGGGCGACGATCTGGCGGGAGAGGTGGCGGGACCAGAGCCTGCCGCGATACTGCCGCGGTTGCTGGCAACCCCCGTCTTGGCGCTCTCAAAGATCTTTTTGAAGATGTTTCGCTTCGGGGCTTTGGGGTGGACAAGTCCGCCGATGCCTGCTGCCAAATCATCGTGGAATTCTACCTGGGATGCGGGCCGGACGGCGCCGCTCACATCACTGGCGTGGCTGCTGTGGTAGGTGACCCCGGTGAAGGGCGTCTCTGGCCGGTCAATGTCCAGTTCGCGCAAGCCCAGGGCACTCTGGGCACGCTGCGTCGTACGTGCATAGCTCCCGGCGCTCGTCGAACTGAAGCCGCTAGCCGATGCTCCGCTCCATAGGGTCCTACCGCTGCTTTGCGTCGAAGAGCTGGTGTTGCTCTGGTTCCCCGATGAGGCGTTTGTGACATTCGTCCTGGTTGTATACGTTCTGTTGACTCCGTGCCCGACCTCGTGGGCAGACTTTCGCATGTTGAGCTTCCTTTCCGGCACACCGCTTTCCCCCGACGACGTCTTGGGTCGACTGAACTGCTGGCTCTTGGGCGGCGGAGGCGGCCCCATCACTCCCACGTCGGGTGTTGGTGCGCTGGGGCTTTGCTGGTGCAGCTTCTGGAAATGCTTCTCCATGCGCTCCACGTAGCTGTTTAGCTGAGCATTCTCGTCGGCGCGCCCACGATTTCCGCTTTGATGCGAGGTGCCCCGCGAGGAGTCGCCGCTCCACGTCTCGTAGCCTTCATCGTGGTGTGCTATGCCCATCGATGTTACGGGCCTGGTGCGTTCAGGCACTCTGCGCTTGGATCGGGGAGATGCCAGGTCGAAGCACTCGGGTGCCCAGGGGTCAAAGGGCGGAGCTGGGGATGCGGCTTCCTGACGTCCTCCGAGGCCTCCCAGCTGGCCCAATTGTTCCATGACCCCATCCATTGCCTCTCGCAAAGGCGAGGGCGTCAAGTGGCTTCCTCCAGGAGACGGCGGTCGGGGCGACACTGCCCGTGGTGTGTGCGGGCGATACTCGTGGGGCCTATCGTCGTATGCTGTGTACGACGTTTGCCGCAACAGGTGGTCCTGGTCCTGGTTCTGGTACGAGTTGCTCGATCCTTGACGATAGTAATTATAGGAGGCTGTCGAGCCATGCCGCGTCATGTCATGGTAGCCCTGCTGCGTATCATTCGATCCGTTGCGGGCAACATGGCGATGAGGCGGTGGTGCCGGTGGCGGCGGCGAGTCCCCTCCGTCCGACGGCGCCCTGCGCGGTTCACGCATCATGGACGGCGCGGGCGACGGCCCCCTGAATGGCTCACGCATCATGGGCGGTGCGGGCGATGGGCCCCTGGATGGCTCACGCATCATGGGTGGTGCGGGCGACGGGCCCCTGGATGGCTCACGCATCATAGACGGCGCGGGCGATGGCCTCCTGGGTGGGTCACGCATCATGGACGGTGCTGGCGACGGGGCTCTCGATCCATAGCGGCGCGGTTGCGCGGGCGACGCCACTCTCTCGATTCCCTCGGGCACGCTCTTTGAGAAGGAATTGCTCAACGCCTCAACAGCCCTTGATCTCGGAGGCTCTCGGAACGTCTCGGGCTGCTTTGCGCTCGTGTAGTGTGGTGCCTTTGCGTATGCCTCAAAGGGCTTGCGGAAAGTCTTGGACTTGGAGGGCACAGCCGAAGGTTTCGGCGTGCTGCTCTCAGGTAACGGGCTGGCTGACCTAGTCGTTGGACGAAAGCCTTCGGGAAGAAGCGAGACAAAATTGGACGGAAACGAGCCGACCGTTCTTCGATCCCGATACAGGCGGCCTACCCACCACGAGCCATCACCGGCGTTCAAGCACTCGATCAGGTCGCCCTCGATGAAGCCGAGGTCGCGCTTGGACTGTTAAGGTGCGGTCAGCGGTCAGTGCTCGAGAAGGTGAAGAGAGGAACGGCAGAGCTCACCTCGCCTCCCCAAGAATAAACAGCCCGGCACCAGCACGGGAACTGCGTTGGCAACGGCGGCGGTGCAGGCACCATGGCGGCTGCGGACCGTCGCGTTGAAAGCACTTAAGGTTGGCACCAGGTGTGTCGCAAAAGGTGGCTGATCGCGATATCGCCGTATGTTGGGGGCGCGGTGCAAAGTTCGGAGCGAGACGTAATACGACCTGCGCGTTGGTCAAGCCACGGGCGGAGGGCAGCCCAGCCGAGTGGTCATGAGACGCGTCGCCTCGTACTGCCGATGGCGCCGACGGATGGGATGAGGCAATGCCGGTCAAGGACAAAGCATATTGGCACGGAATTGACTTTGCTGGTGAGGCTTGCCTGGGCCAACTCGGACGGAGCACGGCCGTGCGAGGCGAGGAATGGAGGGCGACGAGGAGTAAAGGATGATATCTTTCCTTGGCTCCGGGCCGGCGATGGCGATAACGTCGTTGGTCGTCGTCGTCAGCCTTTCCACAAGTCGCTTCCTGCCTGAGCCGGAGCCTGAATGGGAGCCTCGTCGCCGTCGGGATGGGGATGGAGACGGGGCCCACGAGAAGGGCAGGGGAGGCTCAGACAAACAGAGGGGCCACCGACTTGACGTTGCCACAACAACAGCCTGCGGCGCCGCCCAACTGCGCGAGGGTAGCCTAAAGGGGGGCTGCCAGGGCGTGTCCAGCGGACTAGGGCCCGTGGACCCGCTAAACGCGCCCCTCTCCGGGGCGCCGAGGCCCATGGCGGCTCCAGTGACAGGGCGATTGACGCACCCCCCGGAGGCGCGCCAGGGGCCGCCGGGGCGACCCCCCGCTGGGCCAGCGCTACCCACCTGCGCTATCACCTGTGCTGCGCTACGCTGCTGCTGCGCGGCGGCCGCCCAGCGTGCGCTGCGTGCCCGCTGGAACGCTTCAGCGCTCGAGTCGAGCTTAGGTATGCAAGCACTTCAAAGCGGCGGCATATGACCCTCGGGACGGCCACATCCCTTGTCGAGTATCAGCATGCTCTCCTTTACACCTTCCTCAACACCATCACAGAACACCTCACGATGCAAGCAAGACGACAGAGTTGCGCCTTGGTTCTATTTTGCGTCTCATCAGTTGAACCCCGCTGACTACCAGGGCTTCAAGCCCATGTAACAGCAGCTTTCCCGAAGCGGATAAGAGTAAACAAATCGGGGCCCGAGCTCCCCCCCCCCCTCCCAAAGGCTCCGCTGTCCCAGACAACTACCACCTACTTTCTACCTCGTCACATCTTATTATTGCAGGCGTTGAACGCTGCACGGCTGGCCTCTTGCAACCCTCGACGCTCGCCTTCGCTCTCGCGCTGCATGTGAAGCTCCCAGGTTCGCAATCTCGACGTCGGCCTCCGTTCCACAGCTTGCCCGAGTCCATCCCGACTTGTGCTTCTCGTGCACCGCCAAGCCGGGCCCTGAGCGACGACGTCGAAGCGCAAAATGGCTGCCGAGGGCGTCGCAGAGCACTATCAGGTCCTGGAGGAGCTGGGTCGTAGGTGGGCCCGTTCTAGAATCTCTGGCCGCCCAACGCTGACCGGATTGACGCAGGGGGCAGCTTTGGCATTGTCTACAAAGGCATCGAGAGGGCTACTGGCGAGACGGTTGCCATCAAGCACGTAAGACTTTCCCCATCCTCCCCACATTGATTGATATCGATCTGGCAGGACGTTGACACGCAGGCTTGGCGCAGATCGATCTCGAATCCAGCGAGGACGACATAGAGGAGATCCAAGCCGAGATTGCAGTCTTGAGCACATGCGCCAGTCCGCATGTTACCCAGTACAAGGGCTCGTTCCTTCGCGGACACAAGCTATGGATCGTCATGGAGTATCTGGGAGGCGGCTCATGCCTCGACTTGGTACGGCCACATCCCTCCCGCACAACCTGCCACGAACCGAGACTGACCAGCCATGCCGCAGTTGAAACCGGCAAACTTCAGCGAGACGCACATTGCCATCATCTGTCGCGAGCTGCTCCTGGGCATTCAGTACCTCCACAGCGAGGGCAAGATCCACAGGGACATCAAGGCTGCCAACGTTCTGCTCTCCGAGTCCGGCAAGGTCAAGCTGGCAGATTTTGGAGTCGCCGCGCAGTTGACAAACATCAAGTCGCAGCGCAACACGTTCGTCGGCACCCCGTTTTGGATGGCGCCCGAAGTCATCCAGCAGGACGGCTATAGCTTCAAGGCAGATATCTGGTCTCTGGGCATTACTGCAATGGAGATGGCAAACGGTGAGCCGCCGCTGTGTCACATCCATCCCATGAAGGTCCTCTTCCACATCCCCAAGAACCCACCTCCCCGGCTGGAGGGAGACTTCAGCAGAGATTTCAAGGACTTCATCTCCCAGTGCCTCACCAAAGACTGCGATCGCCGGCCGTCAGCCCATGACTTGCTCAAGCACCGTTTCATCCGATCCGCCGGCAAAATTGAGGCGCTGCAGGAGCTCACCGCCCGTCGGCAGATGTGGGATGCAAACCAAAACCGCCAGAGGCATCCGATATACTATCAGGAGACGCTCCAAACCATCACTCCCAAGGACGAAGAACAGGAGTGGGTTTTCGATACCGTCAAGTCGGTCGCGCCGCTCAGGAGGCCTTCTGTGAAGCACAGAAGACCTTCTTCAATGCTTGTGGCAGAGGAAGGGCTTCGGAAGCTCGATCTCAACGACGGCCCTCTTGGGCCATCGTCCCCGGCGGTGGAGACGGTGCGCAGGTCGACGATGCGTCGAGCCCCGTCGCTCGCCCAGCCTGCCTCGACGCGCTCCAGTCACTCGCCTCGTCCGTCACTGGCGACGCGAAAGCCACTACAGCCCGATATGTCATTTGGCAACTCTGGATCGACCATGCGCCTTTTCCGCAGAGTCCCGTCAGACAGCTCGACGTCTGGGCAGCAGGGCCAGTCGCCTTTTTCCGACGATACCTTTTCCGACGAGAACGTGCCGCCTGCTATTGCGTCTCCCGTCGAGCCCTATGGCAAGGAAGCGATCATCGGGCGCCGGCTCTATCACAAGGCTGTGGAGCCGACCCTTGCCGAACTGCACGCTCAGACATCTGCCATGCAGAAGCGAGAGGCCTTGGCCAAGTTGTCCGACGCCTTTGCGACCTTGGACGCCGTGGACCCTGAAGGGGCGTACCATCTAATGAGCAACCTCGTTGCCTCCATGTCCCAGGACAACAAGTTGAATGCCGCGCTCTTGCGCCAACCCCTGAACAAGGCACCCGACGACGGCACTCCCCAGGGGACTGTCATTGTCAAGAACTGCCCGCCCGTCACAGCCAACAGCCCTTCCAAATTGGTTTTCAGCTCCAACAACCCCCACTTGAAGAGCCACCGCCGGCGACAGAGCGAAACGCCATCTATGAAGTCGAATGAGAAGGACGGCGACCGAGAAAAGGCGGCTCTTCTTGAGGAGAAGTACCCGGGCCACGAGCCGCGTGCCGGCATGGAGCACTGCAAGCAGCTCTCCGATGTTTTATATCAACGATGGGCTGACAACCTCCGGATCCGGTGGCCAGCTGTCTGATGCAAGACGTGGCGTGCTGGACTGGGAGTAGGGAGCCGGAGGCCCGGCCTGCTGGGCGCGCCCACAGCGAAACAAGCAGATGTATGCTGCAAATCTCTTCAAACACCTCTTTTTCTCCCCCTTTGACGAATCCGCTGGATAGGCTGTACGATCTTGTGTGCGGAACGAGCATTACTTGCATACCCAGGCATCGAAACGGCATGTCTGGCGGGGCCCCTTGGAAGGCCCATTGTCTCAAGCCAGGCAGACTCACTTTGGGCGTTGCCAGCTAGAAGGATGAAACAGCAAGATGCTCCGACTTAATGTGTTATCTCGATGGACACATTCAAACACTCGCGATTTTGCTTCGCGGGACACGGCGTTGGGGACGGCTAAGCTTCTCGATGTAAATGGATTTAGGTAGATTGATAGACAACCTGTGGAACACAAACGAATAAATAAGTCACAATACGGCCCCATGTTCATCATATCCATTGAGCCGCAGGGTATTCTAATACAAGTCAGTCGGCACGAGCTCTGTCAGCCCTCTTGACCACCCCGTGACGGCGCCTTGCCGTCTTCGGGTTCAGGGCCGAGGACCAGCTTGATCCTCCAATTCTTGAATTCCTCGAGCAGAATATTCCCGTGGCCTGTCGCCTCGACTCGAGAGAGCTCAATGACAGGCGAGTGCTGTCGCCGGGCTATCCTCCAGACGCCTTCGTCTTTGATCGTATTCGAGAGCCCTAGCATTACACATGTCAGCACACAGCCTTCGCCCGTGGTCGGCCAACTAAGACGGGGCAAGGCAAGGCGGGCTCGCACATTCCAAGAAAGCCGAGGCAAAGTTGACACACATGTCGGCATTCCACCTGGCGTTGGGTCGCGAGTTGACCGTCTCTGGGATCCGGTGCGTCTCAATCTCGTTGACGTCGACAAGGATGCCGTCGCGGGTGCGGAAGCCGACGATGATCTTGGGCACGCCAAGCAAAAAGGATTGGATCCAATACTTCATGAGCTTGCGGTGGAAGGCGTCCATGTCCCCGTGACTCCGGATCTCGGCGCTCGTCTTGAGCTCGACCCATTTGGTGGGCGCGCCCTGTTCCCGGGGCTTGGAGTCCCAGACTGAAGACGGTGTTAGTTTTTGGGGATGAATGCGTGTAATCAATCGTGGCCACATACTGGCGTCGACCTCGCCGCCGAGACAGAGGATGGCTTTGCCGATTCCGGTTCGGACGATTGAACAGTACTGTTCATTGTTGTTGACGACCTGGTTCTCGCGGCCTTCGATGAAGTCTCTTGATGTCTCGTCCCACGTCGCAGGCAACGTCGACAAGGTCTCAAACTTGTACCCTGCGAGCAAGGAGAGTCAGGGTCTTTCTCCGGCCATTGCGAAACAGCGACGACATACCCCAAAACTGCATCACCTCGGGCGGCGGGCCGCCTCGTCGCGGCCGTTGGGTCTCGTTCCTGCGCATGGCCAGTTTGTAGGCGTGGTTCTCTTCGATGAAACTATCTGGGTCAGCGTTTCCGCCAAAAGGCCCTGGCGAGCGAGCTTTCTCACATGCAACCCTGCAATGTGTGTTAGCCACGAATACCATTGCTAATGAGGACTTTGTCGGGATCCTACCTGATATAGGGTAGCGTTCATCTCAAAGCTAGGACTGGTCAGACGAGAAAATCTGGAGGCGGATATCGAGTCGAAGTCTACCCATCATTTTGCTCAAACAGGGCTGCCAAGATCTAGCAACGTTTAGAAATGTCGGTCTTGCGCGGGTGTCCGGATATGCGAATATACTTTGGTCATCATGCCTCGCCATGTGACGAAGTTGGCGTCGATCTTGGTGCCCGTCTGCTGCTCGTGCGCCATGATGGCCCTGAGCAGGCTGTCAAGGTGCTCATCCTGGGAGTCGTCGCATTTTTGAAACGTCTCGAATCCCTTTGACAGGTCGGCTCCCATGCGAGGTGTGTAGTACCACTTCAGGGACGAGTCGTCGAGTCGAAACTCGTGGTTTTTATCATATGAAAAGCAGGCAAACTCCTTTTCGCACGTCAACGTCAATTTCTGACAAGCCGGAGCGCCCGACGCACGTTGCCTTCTCTCAAAAGCCGCGGGAACAGCTCACCTTGGGTCTCTTTACGGGCTGGCTGGCCCCTGCAAAGCGCCCGATGGGCTGTATCGAGAAGTTTGCAGCCATTGTGATAGCTCTCGCGAGGCGGCGTGGTCGCGGCAGAGCAGCTTGGCGAACGTGACGGCTCGGTCGGAATAGTCACCGAAAGCCCATGGGGCAGGCTGGACGCAGCAACGGCTAAGATCGTTGAGGCTCAGGGAAGGCAAGGTTTATTGGGTATCAGGCTGCTTGTGATGAGATGTTAGTCAGGGAGGATTCGATGAGGGGCATTCAAAGTGACTGGAGGGAGTCGTGGCGATACGCGGATCGGAGCGCTGGAGGCGTTTCCAGCGCCCGAGGCCAGGGCTTCAGCGCGCATCAGTCCCTACACCCCACTATAGATAGTGTCGTTAGGTGGGTAGGTACCTACCTACACCTGCCTCCTACCTTACCTAGGTAGATACCTAGGTGGATCTCTCACTCGAGAACACGAGGGCATCTGACGACGCGGTGACTTGACCGAGTATAGAAGTTCTAAAACAAAGGCATAAGACTGCATGAGTTGCAGACGAGCAATAGCGTGCTTCTCTATACAGGCTGCTGCCAAAGAGTAGACAGACCCTGGGGAGCGTCCATTACGCTGAAGCTAGGTGACTGGAGGAGAGGATAGAACCACGTGCTGCCGCGTCTTGTGTGCAGCCTCCATCGTTTTCAAGGTGAGGCGGTGAAGAGCAATGAAATGATTTCTCCAGCCTGCGTGCGGGGCATCCTCAATATGCACACAGACTCGGGCAAGGGAGCTGGACGAGTCGAAAGCATGAATGTCGGGATGCGATGGCTGCCTGTGACCTGCCGCCTCCGAGGTGCCAGGACAAGAATATTCACAAACCAGGCAGCTCGATGAAGCCCTGGCAAGCCTCATGATCGGTGGCTTGGCCTGAGCCAATCCGGGCAACCTGCCAAGGTGGACAACGTGTTGCGGTGATTGAGTGATAAAGAGTTGCTTGAGCAAGCGCATGATGCATTGAAGTGGAGGTACATGATAACTGAGGGACGGCGCCGCACTAAGCCAAGTACCGCACCAATGGCAGTGCTTTGCAGTGCAAGTCATTCCCTCTCATTCATCATTGACAGCACCGGCGGTCGAGGTGGAAACAACGCAGCCGCGTGCCCAACCCTTGATCTTTTCTCTCTCTTTTCTCTCTCTTTTCTTCCTCCTCCTTGGTTGCTTCACACCGGCTCTCGACCTTGCAGCTTCGCCTCTCGCCGTTTCCTGCCCAAATTCTTGCGCCTTTCTCCAAACACAACGCTGTCGAAGCTAACCTGACCGGTCCACCACGTGATTCCCAGCCGCCCGTGGGGTTCCTGCTACCACCACTTACTTGGTCGAGGCCAGCCTCGTCGTCCCGCCACGGCTCGACCGAAACCGAGCTTCGACCGCTGCGTCGACGACTGCGTCGACTGCTTGCCCCGCTCCGCCCTGGCCCGTTTCGCCAGAGGTCCTTTGACCAGGCGTCTCTCTCGTCTGGGTTTTTGACCCCCCGCAGCGCCAGGGTCAATGCCAAAGTCACGTCGAAAGCGAACCCGTACACCCAAGGCAGCCTCGCCCGACGAAGGCTGGTACAGCATCAAAGACATCTTGGACGAGAGAAAGGCCTCTGGCCGTGTGGAGTACCTCGTGGACTGGGATAACAATATCATTACGGGCGAATCCTACGTGCCAACCTGGGTCCGGGTTCGTCTGCTCATATTGCCCTGCAAGTCACTAGCATCTCGCTAACCTCACCTCGCTGCAGAGCGCCGAAGTCACCGACAAGGCCAAGGAGGAGTGGGCAAAAGCCAAGGCAGCTCGTGCCCAGAAGGAGGAGTCTCTGGGAGCGGCCATCGAGACCAGTTCAGAAAGCCAGCCCCCTCGTCCATCCAACTGGCGCAACGCTGAGCGGGCAAATGCACGGTCCCTGGTCCGCCCAAGGCCATCCGCCACTCCAAGCGCTGAACACCCCCAGAAGAAACCCCGGCTCGCGTACAGCACGACTCCCTCTGAGGAACCCGTGCCGTCTATAACTTCGGCCCCCTCTCTCGATTCTGAAGCTTTTGATTCCTTGGCCCGCCAGGACTTGTCTGACGCTCGTCGAGCCCAACGCTTGGTCGTGGAACTCCCAAAGCACGGGCAGTTTGACCCGTCTGATTTCGTCAGCGCCTCTGGCACGCAGCCCAGCTTGAACTCGTCCCAATCTTTGGCCGAGCTTGAAGCCGGCGACGAGAGGCTCGTTCTTGCCTCCCAAATCAGCCGTCGTACGGTCCCCGACTCTCAGGAACCTTCTGGGCCGACCTGGTCCCAGGGTCAAGCGAGCGGTCTGGCGACTACCCCTGCAGATCCGGTGCCTCATACGCAACAGCCTGACGCAACGGGGACACTGGAGCCGCAAGCTTCGCAGATTCCCTCCCGACAGCCAGAGCAGTCAGCCCCGCTCAGTAGCCTGGACCCGCGCCTTGGTGCCGCTTCAACCGACACCAGATCGGGGTCTTCATTGGATACGGGCTCGTCGTCCCACGTTGCCGCCGCTCCGACCGCGGCGGCGGCAAGTCCTCTTTTTACGACGCAGCCCTCCATCCCACACACGTTCCATATCCCTGAGAGCTCGTTGCACAGCCAAGCATCGGCGCCGTCCAGCCACACCCCGATCCCAGCTACTGCGACTGACAAATCTCAGCCCTCGACAAGTAGCTGTCCACAAGCCGACCGGGTCGGTACACACTCGCAGGACGCCCAGGTGGTGTCTCGTGACGAATTCGTTTCGCAAGTAAACGTCTTCTCCAGAAGCGACAGCACTGTTCACGAGTCTCCTGAAAAGTCGGATTCTCCCGCGGCTTCTTCCAGACAGCCCGACAACGTCAGCCTCAGATCCTCGCCGCAGAGGCTCCCGGCAGCCACAGGGATGGAGGCGGCGGAGGCAAGCGACTCGACTCCACAGAGGAGGCGGATGGAAGCAGTCGAGGGACTGAGCCAGCTGTTCGACCTCGACAACTCGATGGACATGTCCGAAACTGTCCCCATAACTTCACTCCTGGAGCAGCCGCTCGATATGTCTCTAGCGAGTGTGCACCCTGGCTCTGCCGACCACCCCCCCACGTCCTCTGCGCAGTTCTTACAGCAAATGGTAGATGCGGCTTTCAGCAACGCGATTGATGCACCGTCTGGGACATTGATGCCGAGTGAGGTTTCGCAGGCACAACAGCCGACGGTGTCGCCCGCCGACGTCTCCAAACAGACGGAGGCAGAAAAGGCAGCGCTGCCGTCGATGCCTTCACTACCTTCCCAAGGACTCATAACACCTGATCTCCTCGACAGCTCCGGAGACTCCATGCAGGCGGCCCAAGCGCCGCGCGGGGGATCTTCCAGCGAAACGTCAAGCGACGTGGGCTCCCCACACGTTGGTCAGATGGAGCACATCGTCACCTTGCCCTTTCAGGCGAGTCTTAGGCCTCTTTACGATGACACCCTCCTCAAGTCTAGGCAAGACGTGACTGAATTCTCTCAAGTATTCAACAACGAGATATATGTCGCACCAAACGTGGCTCTCGTGAGCAGGATCGACCAGCTTTTCGGCCAGCTGAGTAACATTTGCGACTATCCCCCAGATGCCGTCGGCACCGTCTTGGCGGACTTACCACCCTCGCAGCTGGCCAAATACGCCTGCGATTCCAACTCCAAGTTCAATTTCGTCTTTGAACTTTTCCAGGGCTTGTACAAGGACACCAAGATTCTCATCGTCGCCCGCTCCGTCGAACTGCTGCGGCTCCTCGACCACTTGGCAGAGGCTGCAGAGGTGGAATGCACCTGCGAGGCCATCGGGAAACGGACGAGCAACTACTCAAAGTCGGCGGCTCAGGTCACCCTTGCCTTGCCCAGTGAGGACTTCAGTGGATACGACTTTGACGTGGTGATTGGGTTTGATCGGTCGTTTGCCACATCGCGCGTCACCATCGGACTTGACTCTGGCGCCAAGGCTGCAGGCGCCAAGAGGCCTCGGCTCCTGACCCTTGTGACGACGCACTCGATCGAACATATCGAACTGCACGTGCCCGCAGATATAAGTCACCTTGAAAGAAAAAGCGCACTTCTTCTTGGCATCGCGCGCGCGCGGAAGCTGGTTAGTGATCCCGAGCGGGGATATCCAGAACCCCACGAGCTCGCCGGTGTATTCGTCGACCATCTCAATGGCAAATCGGACACCATCATCTTGGAGCCAGTGCCCTTGCCAGACGATGTCTTGGACATTTACCTGGGTACTCAGTCCCAGCCGCAAATGCCTCTCGTATCCTTGACTGAGCTGGAAGGGCGCAAGCGAAAACTTGTAAACCGCCCAACTGTTCGCGCCGGTGACCGGTCACACCAGTTAACCATATCGCAGGATGACGACAGTGATGAACGCGCCAAGAAGACTCGAACCCTGCCTCCGAGAGAATTGGCCGTCGAGGAGACCGAACCACCTTTGCCTGATGACGTTCAGGCATTGCTCAAGGGCGTCGGTGCTGCCAAGGTGTCGACCAAGCCTGATCAAACGCATGTGAGGGTGCCTTTGGCTGTCCTACAGGTGCTTGCGGAGAAGGTTCGTCGTTCCATGCACATTGTCATTGTCCATATGGCTAACGTTTCTAGTTTGCCGAACACGAGCGCCTAATCGCAGCCAAAGACACCGAGGCAGAGTACCGAACTGTCATATCCGGACTCGAGAAGCGTGTCAAGGAATACGAGAGAACCATCAACAAGATTTACAAGTCTCACCGTGAGGCGTTGGAAGATCGCTCAAGTTTTGAAGCTGAAAAGCTCAGGTCCGAGGCAGCGCTTCAAGCCGCGGCGGAATCGGCCCAGAAGGAGAGCGAGAAGTCAAAGAAGAGAGTTGTCGAGCTCGAGGCGGCCGTCGCACGATTGACGGGGGATCCCAACGGACAGGAGGAGAGTCCTCTGGCCAAAACGAGCACGCTCCTCAAGGAGACTCAGGAGCGAGTCCAGATGCTTGAGAAGCGACTGGCGAATGCTCACAAGGATGGCGAATATGTCAGAAATTTGTACCAGGAAGCGTCTTTGTCTGCCGGCACCGCGCAGGCAGAAAACATGGAGCTCAAGAAGCAGAACGAATATTTGCGGAAGGAGACGTCTGAAGGTCTGGTCAAGGTTCACCAGATTCAGGCGGAGAACACCACGCGAGAGTTGTTGCAGCAAATCCGCGAGCTCAAGACCCAGACCAAGGAAAGGGAGTCGGAGCTCGACCGCGCCCGCGAGGACCTGCGGCAGCTCAGGAACGGGCGACGGGAGACTCGCCAGGTTAGCGTGCCGCGTAGTCCGCGCACGAGCATGATGAGTCCCCGACCCGGTCGAGCGTACGGCAGTTCCGCTAGCAGAGGAACGAGCCCGGCGCCGGCACCAGGTTCGGATGGTGCGGGTCTACCGCCGGGGAACGGGCGGTGGGCCCATCTCAGGGATTAGACCTGTGCCCAAGGGAGGTTCTTGTTCTCAGCATACCCCAGTTGTGGTTTTTGCTGGGGGGACGAAGAGTCGGGGCATGCTTCGGGTGACTACCTACGCCGAGACCCTCGCCGACCAGGTATGGACAGGTAGAGCATATAGCAACCGTCAGTCACGAATCAGAGAGCTTTAGCAGAAGGGACGGGTTTCGTGCCTGGTTCCGGTCGAGCCAATGGAGCGAGGGTGAGTCGCCTTTTGACAACGTATAAAAAGCTTGAGACTGACTTGCGCCTCCTCCGGTCCGCTGGTGGGAAGGTGACTTGGGTTCGACGTAGGACTTGGGACAAAAAAAAGTCGCAGATCGGCATGTCATGGCGGCGGTGTCAGTGGCCACGACAGATTGCATTGGGCGGGCAGTCGCCACGAGTTTCCCTGGTCTATCTCCGGTACCACTGATGCCTCCGCCCAGTAACAGACACCAAAGTCTTTGCCAGCCGAGGCCGAAGCTTCTGCACAGCCACCGAGTCTTATTTGCTCTTATTTCTTCTCCTCGGGGTACAGGTCTTCCTTGAGAGGCACGCCGAGCTCGTCTCTCAGGGGTTGGAGCTCCTGCAGATATTGCTCATACTGTCCCTTGTTCTCGACCTTGGCTTTGACTCCTGCCGTGCGAGGTTAGCATGACGGTGTCGCCTTTGCCGAAATCACAAGCCGCATCGATATGACGGGGGCTTGACGAAGGTGGAAAGCGGCGTACCCTCGAAGATGCGAACGGCGGTGGCGAGGTCGTTGACCCTCCGGGCGGCTTTGAGAGCAGCAACAATGACGGGGGGCGACGGGACGAGATCGTAGGCGAAGGCGTTGTTCAGGTTGCGCTAAGGGGCGGGCGGTCAGTATGTGATGGTGCAACAGCAGAGCATGCACGGAGACTGGAGAGCTGTTGACGTACCTGAAGCTCAAAGACATCTTGGACTGTGTCGAATTCCTTCTCGAATCTGTGGTTGGTTCGCGGTCAGCAAACGAGATCGCGGGTAGCCTTCCTCGGTTATAAGTGCGCATCCATGGGCGACACGGGTGTCATCATGACACTACTCGTGTAGGAGCCGGCCGCCTGTCCCGCCCACAGGGCAGAGCTACGGCCCATGGCGGGCGGAAGCTCAAGACTGACCTGGCGCTAAACTCCTCAAACGTCTCCTCTGCGTGCTCGCTTCGCCGCGGCACCGAGGTGCTGAAGTTTGCAGGCTGGTGAGCGAAGAGGGTGGCGGAGCGGGCAACCAGGGGTTGCTGCTGGGCGGGCCGGACGAGGCCGGCGCCGACGCGGAGCAGGGTGGTAGAGCCGCGAGCAGCGACGCGGAAGAGAGGAGCGGACGGCATTGCGGGATGGAGAGGGGCTGCGGTGCAACTGGCGATGGGGTGCGGTCTTCTGGTACTGCGACGGGCCGTTTTTTCGTGATGGCATGTAGAGGTCGCCGGCAGCGAAGAATCGCCTGATGGGAGATGACTCAGCGCGCGCTCTAGGCCGATTGCAGATAGCTTGACCGCGGTTGGCCAGATGACGGGCACAGTACGAATTGGGGTCGATCGAGCTCACATGGGGCTACTTTGCTGATGAGTGCACAGTGTGCAGGCTTCGATTCACGGCCGGCTCCCTCGACTCACAAAAGTGGCGGTGACGAGAGTGACGAAAAGCCGCTGGCCAAGGTCGTGGAAGAAGGTGACATGGTCCGTCCTTGGTGTGAAGTTTCTATGAGTGTTCTTCACCACAGGCGAAGAAAATATTATTTTGTATGTCATACAATGTCTTGAGAGTACCATGTAACGCAGTTCCCGAAATGACATCAAATCTTATCCTCTCCTCCAAGTTTTTCATCCGGCCGAGGTTCGGCTCACGCAGGAACCTTGAGGTACGGCACCGAGCTGGCGGCTCAAGGTTTACGGTACGCGCCCCACCGCAGAGACGGACGGCGGTTCCGGCCATGTGCGCGAGCTCTGGCGCGTACCCGGTACCTCGTCCCACCACTGCCAGCTTGCCGACAGCCAGGCAGTCTCCACCAAGCATTGACGTGCCGGGCGATGCCGAGTCACGTGGAGCGGATGGCGAGTGCAATTCGGGCTTGCCATTGGCCAGGGCGGCCTGGACCAGCGAATCACATGCGATGCCTTGCGTGCGACCAGCCAACCAGGGTCAATAAAGCGTTGCGCAGCCAAATTTCCCCTTTTTGAGACGCGACGGGATGTTTGATCTTCCTCCATCTCTCGGTTTTAGCTCTGGGCTTTTCGTTCATCACCCTCTTCTTTTTCCGCCCATCCTTTCGCCCTTTGCGCCCATATTCTCGTCTGGATGCACCCGACTTGAGGGAGCTTTCCTTCCTTCGCGCGTTGGTACCATTGCGCTTCTATTCTCGTCGTTCCTTTGATCACGGGGCCCCCGCCGTTTGCTCCGAGACTTTTGGGCGCGCCATAGTCGCCGCCTCGCGTGAACCTTGGCCCGACATCCATCATCTGCCGCCTAGCACCCACTGCGAATCCGCTGCGACGCTCCGCACCGACGCCGTCCCATCGGGCTGAAGCAGTCGCGTCATCTCGCGCATCGAGCCCCTCACCATCTCCGTCATGTCGTCGCCACCATCCACCTTCTACGAGCAGCTGCCGTTGCCGACGCTCGACCGCCCCTTCGGCATCCACCTCTGGCCCATCTTCGACAAGGCCTGGACCGCCGTCGTCGGCTACCCGGCCGATGACTTCAGGTTCGTCCCGTTTGAGACGCCCATGTCGACACTCAAGTCGACTTCCATCTTCATCGTCGTCTACTATGCCATCATCTTTGGCGGCAGAGAGATGATGCGCAATCGCGAGCCCTTTAAGCTCAAAACCCTCTTCCTCATCCACAACCTATACCTCACCACCATCAGCGCCATCCTCCTCGCCCTCTTCATCGAGCAGCTACTGCCCACTGTTGTCCGCCACGGCGTCTTCCATGCC